>CM077302.1:18669608-18697108 GCA_039654925.1 Anguilla pacifica
TTGCCTACTCAAATTTTCAGCAGACCAGCGTCAGACACCATTCTGTAATCTACATATGTACGCGTTTTCTCAATCACAGATGTTGGCTAATCGCTCCGCTCACACGCTTTGCTACGAAATCACAGGGATGGTCAGCGGAACTGTCCTAACTGTTGCCATAGCTACGATGCGCAACACAATCTTCGTTTAAGTCCCACCCTCACTCAAGTCGCACTTGTGAGCCTCCAGGGGTGGCGGTGTGACTGCCCTGCACCTATTTATTCAGAGCTACACAACTAAGAACATAAGATTTAAACCTTCCAATGACAACTATCAATCAAACATTACGCGCGCGGCTCCTTCTGCGATTTGGAGATTACCTGGGAGCTTGTAACCTAAATTAATGGTGCGTTTCTGTGTTTATTTCGCTGATATATTCATGCTTTGTACCTTTGTACGTACTGTTGTTTTCAACAATTAGTCGGTCTACTCAGCGAAGGATTATGCACTTTCGGAGTTTGCGATCAGGAAGTTTACACGGTTTGCGCGTTGTGTCGTGTGCGCCTGAAGAGTAATTGCTGTACATAGTCGTGGTATTTTATGTTGGCGGGCCAACAACCCTGCTCCAAAAGTTAAGTTATTGGGATAAAATAATAAATATGCTAATTTGTGCGAAATTTGTGCTGTGGGATTAAGAAATGATTTGACTTTTTTGTTGCGATTATAGTCTTCTTTATTACTATAACAATATGAATTACAGAAGTGCATTAAAATAATAATTAACGATTATCAATGCAGCATGTGAGATGGTGACTGAAATGCAAATATGTTGCTGCCACCCTAATCACAGGTAGTAAATATTTAAAATGGCTGTTGTTTGACTGGCTAAACTTGAAATAGGTTCAGACTCTTGCGAAAGAAAGCTTAAACAGGACGTGACTGGCTGAAATATTTTGAGCTTACATCAGAAGTTGTGACCATTTTCCCACCAAGACTTACCGGCAGGTCTTGACCCAGTTCAGGAGAATATGGAGCTTAAGAACAGTGGCCAGAAAAGTTAATAATACTGTAGCCAACTCACTGCAAACTGGCTGCATGCTATACCATCTCTAACTCTCTGTTAAACTGACTGCATGCTATACCATCTCTACCTCTCTCTGTTAAACTGAATGCATGCTATACCATCTCTAACTCTCTCTGTTCAACTGGCTGCATGCTATACCATCTCTACCTCTCTGTTAAACTGGCTGCATGCTATACCATCTCTACCTCTCTGTAAAACTGGCTGCATGCTATACATCTCTACCTCTCTCTGTTAAACTGACTGCATGCTATACATCTCTACCTCTCTCTGTTAAACTGACTGCATACTGTACCATCTCTACCTCTCTCTGTTAAACTGACTGCATGTTATACATCTCTACCGCTCTCTATTAAACTGACTGCATGCTATACCATCTCTCTGTTAAACTGGCTGCAGGCTATACCATCTCTAACTCTCTCTGTTAAACTGGCTGCATGCTATACCATCTCTACCTCTCTCTATTAAACTGACTGCATGCTATACCATCTCTCTGTTAAACTGGCTGCAGGCTATACCATCTCTAACTCTCTCTGTTAAACTGGCTGCATGCTATACCATCTCTACCTCTCTGTTAAACTGACTGCATGCTATACATCTCTACCGCTCTCTATTAAACTGACTGCATGCTATACCATCTCTCTGTTAAACTGGCTGCAGGCTATACCATCTCTAACTCTCTCTGTTAAACTGGCTGCATGCTATACCATCTCTACCTCTCTCTATTAAACTGACTGCATGCTATACCATCTCTCTGTTAAACTGGCTGCAGGCTATACCATCTCTAACTCTCTCTGTTAAACTGGCTGCATGCTATACCATCTCTACCTCTCTCTGTTAAACTGGCTGCAGGATGTTTCTGGATTATTGCTTTTAAGGGTGGGGCTCCAGTCAGGTCCGTATCCTATTCGCTGTCTCTTGTCTTTGGCACAAACCGCAGGACCGGTCCTCTACCTTCTCACGTCATTAAAAGCTGGAGAACAGCGTGGACTGAGAGGATGAGAGCAGAATTTCAGCCCTCAGTCATGTGAACGCAAAGAGCCCTTAATGAAGCCAGATAACCCACTTCAGCCCTGCCAGCTGCACACACTCCACCAGCCATTTCAGCGCAACCACACGACAGGATACTCTGGGACCCCTATCCTCACAGGCCTGCTTTAAACTCACAGGACTGCTTTAAGCTCACAGGACTGCTTTAAGCTCACAGGACGCTCTAAACTCACAGGACTGCTTTAAGCTCACAGGACTGCTTTAAGCTCACAGGACTGATTTAAACCTTACACAATGTTCCTTTTTTAAAATGAAGACAGCTTCTACTGAAACACTTGTGCCAATAGACTGTACTGGTCTTATCTTGGGTCCGCTCCCTTTAAAAGCAGAACTGCGTGTTGAGTAAGCAGTTGTGACAGCCTGTGGATGCGAGTGATAGGATCTCTCGCTCTCGCTCTCTCGCTCTCTCCCTCTCCCTCTCCCTCCCTCTCCCTCCCTCTCCCTCCCTCCACCACTGCTACATTCTCACATCCCTTTTTGAGCTCTGTCCAAAGTAAACCCTGATCGCGGTTACACGGATCTTCTGTCACCTCTGTCCAGGGTCACATCCTGTCTGATGAGAGTGTGGTGATGATGCAACATCCTGTTTGTTTTAGTGGGAGTGCCGTTCCACAGCAGAGTCTAATTACACCTTAAGGACCCCACCCGTGCTCTCTGTCCTACCTCAGGCACTCAGAGGGAACAGGCCACTGTGACACTGGTCCCCATAAGGTCACAGAGGAGAACCACGGTTGGACCACAGGAGGTGGACTCAGGTCCTGTCCTCTGTATTTTTTTCATGTTCATTTCTAAAGCCTAATATTTAAAAATTTTAAAAAATAATTCTTCAGTGAGAACATCAGCTGCAGTTCATTTTAGGAGGGGAATGAATGGTTTTTTAAGTTCTCAAATTTAGGCCTAATCTCCAGGCACATCTACATCATTTACACCCTAAAAAGCATCTTAAATTAAATGACTAAATTAAACCAAAAAAAGAGCATGCCTCTGCCTAACCCCCCCCCCAGCCAAGTCTCTTGACCTTAGTTTTTTTGGGTCCTGGTTACCCCCCCACTCCATCCAGCATTTCTTATCTTTTCTTCTCTGCACTTTTCTCACAGGCTAATTAAAGAGTCGGTTGCTAAGCAACGAGGAGCAACAACATCGTCAGGGATCTGCTGCCATACAGATAGTGAGAGTGAAAGAGTGAGAGAGTGAGAGGGTGAAACAGTGAGAGTGAAATAGTGAGAGAGATTGAGAGTGAGTGAAAGAGTGCAACAGAGGGTGAAAGTAACAGTGAAAGAGTGAGAGAGTGAAAGAGTGCGAGAGCAGGTGAAAGTAAGAGTGAAAGAGTGAGAGAGAAATTGAGAGATTGAGAGTGAGAGAGAGTGAAAGAGTGCAAGAGCAGGTGAAAGTAAGAGTGAGAGAAGGAGAGTGTGAGAGAGAAAGAGACAGAGAGAGAGAGAGGGGGGGGAGATTCTGACTAAAGCATGGCAGCGTTCACAACTCCCAGCTCCAGCAGGGTGAGCCGGGCGGCCCAGCCCAAGCCAGAGGCCCTGGGGCTGGGACCGGGGCCAGGAGTGGGGCAGAGCCGGGCCTCAGACACAGGCCTTACTGCAATGCTGGAGAAGACCCAGGAGTTCTTCCTCATCTGTGACATGGAGGACAAGGGATTCATCACACGCAGAGACATGCAGGTACATGCGCCTGCGCACACACACACACACACACACACACACATGCACACACCTAGTCTCACACACACACACACACACACACACACACACACAGACAGACACACACACACACGCCCTACAGCCTGAACATCTCAGGCAGGGGAAACAGCTGCACGCTGAAGTTTGCAGAAGTGCTCCCTGCATTTTACTTTCACATTTCTGCTGCTTTGATCTAAAATGATACATCGATTCCCAGAAACAGCCTGCTTTAAATGCTCAGGGATGGATCACATCTGATTACAGGCCCAATAAAGGGAACAAACTGTTGCTATAACGATGGTGTGCTGGTGTAAGGAGTGTGTGGCGTGTTTCAGAGACTTGGCGGAGAGCTGTCTCTAAGTTCAGACGAGCTGGAGAACGTCTTTGACACGCTGGACGCTGACGGAAATGGCTACCTCACACTGGACGAGTTCTCCTCGGGATTCAGTGAGTTTCCAGCCCTCCCGGAGTCACATGACCCCAGTGGACCAGTAGCATGCCAGTGCAGAAGGCCAGACTGAATACAGTATGGTTATGCCAAATACCCGTATGAAATTTTATATGGAACCTTTGGGAGGGAGGGCCAGAGGGGCTTTCAAGATGTTGTGGTGACTGATATGCGTGGGATGCATTTTGCACACCTATACTGTGTTATATCTGTGCAGATCATCAGGGCAACTCAAAACAAAGCTTGTGAAGTACATGTGCAAAGTGTATGACTGTGTGTAGTGTGTTTGTGTAGTACATGTGTTCAGTATGTGTACAGTATGGGTGTAGAATGTGTGTAGTATGCGTGTACAGTATGTGTGTAGAGTATGTGTTTAGTATGTGTAGAGTATGTGTCTGTTTAATACTGGTACAGCAGCCTCTGCTCTGCTGTCCCAGGCCAGTTCCTGTTTGGCCGGAGGGTTTCTGGGGCGGAGGTGGGGGGGGAGCTGTACCAGAGCCGAGGGGGAGAGAAGCTGTCTGGCAGTGAGGATGAGGAGGAGAGACATTTCTGCATGCTGATGGACAGCCTGGGAGCCAGCAACGTATTCCAGGAGTAAGAGCACTGCCACACACACGCACACACACACACACACACACACACACACACACACACACACACTATATACACACGCACGCACACACGCACACTAGAAGGCTCAGGTCCCTGTCCTAACATCAAGGTCTTCCAACAGACCAACGATGGTCTCCTGCTCGTCCCACTGTGCTGCTGCTGCACTCAGGCTGATACTGCTTTACTGGCTCTGTCCTAGCAGCACAGCACAAACACCGAGGCCTTCTGAGCGCAGCTCAGTGGTGAAGGCTGGAAGACCTTCATGAGCTGAACAGTTTAAGTGGAGTCACAGTGAGAACAGGACCTCTAAGAGCTTGCAACATCTTCAAAAAGCCTTGAGAAAAATTAGAGACAAAATATTCAACCAATATTTGAATGCTGAATACCATGTTCTTGTAATTATTTTTTTAATGAGGTTTCTTGTAATTTCTATTAAAACTATTTCTTGCGGCCTCCTTCAGAAATGACTGTTTGCAGGGAAGGGCTGCCCAGAGCACACTCCGTTACACTCCCCCAATCCTCCACACCGAACCCATAACCCATGACCCATGACCTCTGACCTCTGTGCTTCCAGCCCTGGGGAAGTGCGCAGTCTCTGGGCCCAGCTGCGTAGGGACGAGCCGCACCTTCTCTCCAACTTCGAGGAGTTCCTGGCCCGGGTCACCTACCAGATAAAGGAGGCCAATCAGGAGAAGAGAGACATGGAGAGCGCCCTGAAGAGGTGCGTGTGTGCACGTGTCTGAGCAGGTGTGTGTGTGTGTGTGAGTGAGAGAGAGAGCTGACCATCTGGTTAATCTATACAATCTTTCTTACTCAAAAGAATAACTACACAACCAAACATGTTCAGATTCAAAGTGAATCCCACAACAGCTAATTTCACAGAGCAGTTCTTTTAGGGGGTGATTGTGGGCGGGGGGGGGGGGGGCTTTAGGGTAATACCCTATAGAATGCTCAGTTATCCTTTATGAGTGACCAGTAATCTGCTGCCACACTGTAACAGAAACCAGACATGAGGCCAAGCTAACACTGACTGGTCCAGTACACAATGGGAATAAAATCATTTATTTTCACATGGATTTAGTTTTTCCTGCACACACAGCTGAATGTTCCCAGCACACAGTCAGGCTGCCCTGGCCTAAATACACACGCCTGCTGCCTGCGGATTGGCTAATGGGTCCACTAAAACCCGAGGACGGAAGGAAGAAAGGCATTATGGGATTCATGTTAGGGTAGGACTGGGCATGGGAGATTTGAAAAAACAATGTTACCGTAATAAAGCTGAAAAGAGAGAGAGTCAAAGAGATTGACTGATTTCTTAATTTATCTAAAATAACAAAAAAAAATGAAATAGGAATTTATTGAAGCTAGAACAGACAGAAATATATTTTTACAGTGAAAATCTGTTTGATTTGTGCAGGAAAGCTGCCACACATGATGATGAAATTCAGCGCCTGTATGAAGAGATGGAACTGCAGATCACATCCGAGAAGGACAGGGCCCTCCTGCAGGTAGAAGAACATGCACTCTACACCAGGAAGGCTGCTAGTAGCCTTATGTGAATCGATATATGGCCTGCAGTGAACTGAAAGGTCAAAGGTCAGCAAGAGCCTTTAAACTGCAGTCAGGGTCAGCTCTGGCCCCCGGTCCCTGTGGTCAAAAGCCCCGCCCCCCCTTGCTTCCTTCCCATCATGCGCTGTACCCGTGTCTCTGCAGGACTCAGAGCGCTTCCTGTCCCGCAGACAGGACCTGGAGACCCAGCTGACCAACAAGGAGCAGGAGCTGCAGCTGCTCTTCAGGAAGGAGAGGAGGGTGAGCAGCCATACCCCCCCAGCCACGCCCCTGCCATGCCCACTGCCACGCCATCTCACATCTCACTGCCCCCTGTCTTCTGTGTGTATGTGTTTGTGTGTGTATGTGCTGAATATATATGTGTGTGTGTGTGTGTGTGTGTGTGTGTGTCTGTGTTTGTGTGTGCTGAATACACGTGTGTGTGTGTGTGTGTGTGTGTGTGTGTGTGCGCGTGCGTGCAGTTGGACCTGCAGTGTCAGGAGCTGCAGAGTAAACAGCAGGAGAGCAGGGTGGAGAACGTGAAACTCAAACAGACCAATGAGGGGCTGCAGAGGGAGCTCAGACACACCAGCCAGGAGCTCCGCCTCACCCAGGAGCAGCTGTGTGTGCTGCAGGAGCAGTCCTCTCGCCTGCACCAGGAGAGAGAGATGTGCGTACCCGCTGCTCCCTAATCTCACTCTGCACCCGCTGCTCCCTAATCTCACTCTGTCCCCGCTGCTCCTTAATCACACTCTGTCCCCGCTGCCCCCTAATCTCACTCTGTCCCCGCCGCTCCCTAATCTCACTCTGTCCCCGCCGCCCCCTAATCT
The DNA here is from genome assembly GCA_039654925.1 of Anguilla pacifica. NCBI lineage: Eukaryota > Metazoa > Chordata > Actinopteri > Anguilliformes > Anguillidae > Anguilla > Anguilla pacifica. Next base: position 18,676,848 of record CM077302.1, read on the forward strand.
CACTCTGTCCCCGCCGCCCCCTAATCTCACTCTGTCCCCGCTGCTCCCTAATCACACTCTGTCCCCGCTGCTCCCTAATCTCACTCTGTCCCTGCTGCTCCCTAATCTCCATCATTCCCTGCATACCTGACTGCACTCTTACCATATTTCCCACACAATCACACTGGATCACTCCTGCATACACAGTCACACTGGATCACTCCTGCACACACAGTCACACTGGAAGCGGACAGTGTGAGTGAATCTTGCCCTGTTCTTGGTCACAGGGAGCTGTACAGAGTGACAGAGGGGATGCAGAGAGAGAGAGCCACTCTGCTCAAACAGCTAGAGCTCCTCAGGTAAAGCAAACACACAGAGTTGTGCTGCCACCTGCTGGACTCCATGGGGTATGACACCATCACTGTGGAAAATGATAAAGTAATTCAGCAGTAATGTAGTGGTTTAACAGTGGGTCTTAGGACCGAGCTGCAGGAAGAGGTACACCAGAGTGCTCTATAAAACTGTCTGCACCTCTAACATGTCTTTCCTACATACTCTCCAGGGAAATGAACAAACACTTGCAAGACGAACGGGACGTGTGCTACCTGGTAAGTGTTAATGTGCAGCAACTGACTGTATTCACACAGCCGGATACCTCAGGTCACTGACTTAACCCTGCCTGTAACCGGGGAGAGCAAAGTGCAGGAATTACCTTCAGACAAGACCCTGTCCAAAACAGACTAAAATATCATCTATGAGGGCTGCTGCCTGGTCCTATACAGACAAACATGATGCAGACATTAATAATAAATGCAGAGCTATAAGCTGATGTGTCTGTATTCACAACACATTTTAATTAATGATGATGAGCATTATTTACATCCAGTAATTACATGTAATTCTATATTATATTATTAATCAATAATAAAAACTATTGTTATTATTGTTATTGCTTCATCATAACTCCCGGTGATGACATGCTTTTGGTTTCTCTTCAGAATTCGCTGAAAAAACATTCCCGTAAGCAGAGGCCTGGTTTAGGCGCTCTGAAAAGCACAGAGAGGACACAGAGAGGAAGGTAGGCTTTTGCACATAGATGCTAAAGTTAGCGGGTGTTAGCGGGGGCTGTTCAATATTTGGCAAAATATCAAAAACTATTTCAATAAAATCTAGAATCCCACCTGTATTATAAAGTGCACAGCTGGGAATATGAGAGAGAGCATCAGCTCAAACTGCTGCATAACAGGACAGCTGTGGAGCTGTTCTAACTGCTCTGACAGCACGAGAGGGCAGCAGTTTAGTGAAATCTGAAAACACCCCTCCCCTTCACAGTGAGGAAGAGGAGGAGATACCCCCGGCCTCCAGCAGGTGGCGCTCAGAGGACACGACTGGCCAGGACCTGGTGGTGAGCCAGGAGGGCGGGGCCGTGAGGAACAGGTGGGGCCAGCAGCCACTGCAGCGAATCATGTCCATCGAGGAAGACCCCCTCCCTCAGCCGCTACAGCCCGGGTACGAGGCCCAGCTGCAGGACTGGAGCGAGGACGAAGAGGAGGAGGAAGAGCAGCGCACTGACCTGGAGACGAGCCGCATCCGTCCTGCCACCACCACCACCGTCCCGGATGCTCCACTGCACCCCCTGCCCGCCGGGCACAGGGCCGCCCCCCTCACCCGCAGGGACACTCCCCCGTCTCCAAGGGGACAGCCTGTCGGCAAGGAAACCATCCAGCATGTAAGCACAGTCTATACAGCCAGGAGGAGCAAACTGACATCACACCACCATTTTACCATAGAACTCCTTTCACTTTCCTATCCCCCCCCTCCCACCCATCTCCGTGTCTGTGTCTGTGCCCCCCCCAGGAGGAGGCAGTGACCTGCACACCAGACCGCCTGTTCAAGGTAGTGCTGGTGGGGAACTCCAGCGTGGGCAAGACCTGCCTGCTGCGCCGTTTCTGTGACAACTGTTTCCAACCGGGCACCATCGCCACCGTGGGTGGGTATTACAGTCCTTTACCACACCATACCACACCATAAAACCACATCATAACTGCGTTATCACATCAAGATATGTAAAGGGTCCTGGCCTTAGTGCAGTTTTCTGTGTGTGTGCGCGCGTGCGTGTGTGTGTGTGTGTGTATGTGCGCATCCACCCCAGGCATTGACTACAGTGTGAAGACAATAACAGTGGAGAACAGCCAGGTGGCGCTGCAGATGTGGGACACAGCAGGACAGGAACGGTGAGCTTTGAGAGGAGTTTAGCCTCTCCTCTCTCAGGTGACCTGTCCGCCAGCTCAAACACTCAGGCTGGCTCAAACGCTCAGGCTAGCCTGAAAACAGCTGTCCCTTAGACTGTGACACCACGTCTGAAACGATTATAAAGTTCTGTCATTGTGCTACATCCCACTGACATTTTTATTTAGACGTGCCATTACTGCTAAGCCTTAAAATGTGCAGTTTAAACACCACTTTGGACTTGTGTGCCGTAACCACAGACAGCCGCATGTCTGAAAGTTCGTTTCACGCATTTCACTTTTGTGCATCGCCGGAGGGGGGAAGGAGCAGCCGTAGCTGACAGCAGGGTGAGAAGGGTTCCGCTCTGTGCTGCTGACCCCCCCCCCCCCACCCCCCCCCCCCCCCCCAGGTACCGCAGCATCACCAAGCAGTTCTTCCGCAAGGTGGACGGCGTGGTGGTCATGTATGACATCACCGCTGAGCCGAGCTTCACCGCAGTGAGGCAATGGCTGAGCAGTGTGCGGGTGAGTCGAGCCCCACCCTGCCCCGTCCAGACTCCACCCACCCTGCCCCGCACCACCCCACCTGCCCCGTCCAGACTCCACCTCACCCTGCCCCATCCAGACTCCACCCCACCCTGCCCCGTCCAGACCCCACCCTGCCCCACACCACCCCACCTGCCCCGTCCAGACCCCACCCACCCTGCCCCGTCCAGACCCCACCCTGCCCCATCCAGACCCCACCCTGCCCCATCCAGACCCCACCCTACCTGCCCCGTCCACACCCCACCCACCCTGCCCCGTCCACACCCCACCCTGCCCCGTCCAGACCCCACCCACCCTGCCCCGCACCACCCCGCCCTGCCCCGTCCAGACCCCACTCCACCCCACCTGCCCCGCACCACCCCACCCAGCGCCATCCAGCCCTGCCCCACCTCATCCCATCCCACCCAACCTGCCCTGCCATGCCATGCCCCACCCCATCCTGTCCAGCCCCGTCCCGTCCTATCCCATCCCGCACCGCCACAGGAGGCAAAATCAGCGATTGGGAAGAGCCCTCTGTGTCTGTCCAACAGGAAGGGGCAGGAGACGACATTCCCATCATGCTCCTGGGGAACAAAACGGACAGGCCAGGCGAAAGGGAGGTGGAGACTGGAGCGGGCGAGAGACTGGCCAAGGTTGGTGAGCTCTGCAGGGGCTGTACCAGCACCACACTCAGAAAGCAGCCATTTTGAAACGGATACGTTTCATTACAGGTTTTCCCCTCATAAACTGAGCGCATGTTGCTTCTGTAACGTCTGACCCTCCACGTTTAGGAATCCCACTTCCTCTTCTACGAGTGCAGCGCTTTCTCTGGCCACAACGTCACAGAGTCCATGACTCACCTGGCTACGTAAGTACCCAGCAACCTGGAAAGCAAAGGCTTGTGTGTAGGGCCACAGATCAGAGGGACGGAGGAGTGCATTGTGGGAAGGCTCAAAAGCACCGCCCTCTTTCTGTTTGTTACACTCCACAATCCAGACTGCACTATAAAAACTAAAAAGGGCCTCTTTCCATGTTTAAACAGTTCATTGCTTTTGTAAAATCATAATATTTAATTTTAAGCCTTGTGTAAAATAATCTGATTTCAGTGCGTTTTGCCGTGTGATTCCGCAGGATTCTGAAGGAGCAGGAGGACAGAGAGAAGGAGAAGACAGTGCAGTTGGTGGGCGACGCCCCCAAAAAACGTTCCTGCTGCTCAAGACAGTAGAGCCCCCCCCAGACCCCCCCCGGTCTGCAGTCACATCTCCCCCAGTCTCGGACACGCACGCACGCACGCACGCACGCACGCACGCACGCACGCACGCAGTGTGCAGTAAAGCAGGCTGCTTCAGAACAGCCAGTGAAGCCAAAAAGCATGCCATGATCACTTCCATATGGAGAAGAGAGCTAACACAGGCCACACAGGCTAACACAGTTAAAATGTACATAAAGGATCTTCCTCTGACTCATGTCTGAGCTAGCTTCACTCACGCACTGCCAGTTGAAGAGAACAGGCGGCCTGTGTGGACCCTGCTACAGCACAGAGCACATACCTGTGTGGACCCTGCTACAGCACAGAGCACATACCTGTGTGGACCCTGCTACAGCAGAGCACATGCCTGTGTACCCCACTACAGCACAGAGCACATGCCTGTGTACCCCACTACAGCACAGAGCACAAAGCCTGTGTGGCTACAGCACAGAGCTGTGACATGCAGAACATTAGGACTGGACTTTACAAATGGGGCCAAGACGAGCAAAAGATTCTCAAATTGTATATTTATCTGCAATCAACTTCTCTACTTCAGTAGTCGATTGATAAAGTAGCAACTATTTCTTTCTGTTAATCTCAGAATTAAAATCTAACACTAAATCCAAGTAACAGAATCAATTTCATACACCAAATTTAGAGCTTTACTATCTGCACGCACAGTTCAGCTAAAGCAGCACGCAGTTTGGCTAAAGCAGCACGCACAGTTCGGCTAAAGCAGCACGCACAGTTCAGCTAAAGCAGCACGCACAGTTTAGCTAAAGCAGCACGCACAGTTTAGCTAAAGTAGCACGCAGTTTAGCTATTCATTTATGCGCGTGGTATTCATTCAACAGTCCGTCCATCCACAAAATTGGTTTGTTCATTTAAGTTTCTCATTGTGTGCAACCATCAGAACGGTACTAGAAAAAAGGACTGTTTGAAATTCAGCACACTAATTTCATGCAATGTCCATGCAGCTGGCTTGACTATCATCTCCATATCAAGTCCCTAATTATATGTACAGTTCTCCATACAAAAATGTTTATTAATAACATATCACTTGAGGTCTGCGGGGTGTTATATTTAAGTACGGTGTAGGCCTACTGTTTGGAATGAACTGTGTATTGTATTTACGAATAACATGTGAGTGATACATTTTTATTTATGGTGATTTACAAGTTAATTTGTGTTTATAATCCTTAAAGTCAGAATAAATGGCAATTATCACTGTCCGTCTGACCAGCATCGTGTGCCTGTTTCAGCCTCTCAATGTAATCCTTCCTGTTTCTCACAGAAGCACACATTCCCCTTGAAAGCACTCCAACAGGATCTTCTCCCAGCACTCATTTCCTTTTGCCAGTTTCAGATATACACTGTACCTCATTGTGAGGAATTCTCTCTTCAGCTAAGGCCCTCAGAGGGACGCAGACAGAATGATGACAAACAGGACTGCTCAGTTGCGATGCATCTGTCGGTCTATCCCAGAAAAACGCATTCCTTCATACAGCTTCTAGGCCTACGTCAGATTTCCGGTGCAAACTGGACCAGCCGGAGACTGAACTTCATGAGGACACAGCAGAATGAACCTGTGCTGACACTTATTAATAACCTAACTAACTGACAAAGCGCAAATCCTTCTCAGAGTTGACAAATGCTTGATCCTCCTCAGGGTGTGTAGCTAGTTCATTGAAAACGTTCTGTCACATTTCTCGACAGGATTAGGAAAGCTCACCTGCGTTTATAATGGGCGCTCTCCGTTCAGAAGGATGCAGGTCTACACAGCGGCGCCTGAATGTTTGAAAGCACCGAAGGGAACCAGCCTGCCTGCAGAGAGCTGGGGAATCTCCACCAGTATGATCTCCATGGAGAGGACTTGAATCACGACACCTCCATGTGGGCCCAATGCAAAAGTGGAAGGACCGGAAATTGCGTAACCTCTACACCACTAATAGAAGTCACCTGGCCTCCATTATTTAGGAAACGAGTTTAAGATGTTACCACTTGTATATCGAGTCGTTAATGATTGCTTACCAGTTTTAATTAACGGTCAATAATTATCTGGTTACAACGCGGTACTTAGCTACGTTAAGATGACACCCTTAGTGCTCAGTAGCCTACAATAAGCCGGACGTAATGCGGGCTTCATGACTTATAATGTATAAATTATATAATGCATATTTTAATGACTGTTTAGTAAAACGTACACATATTCACTGTAGCGTTACAGTAGGCCTATAATTCGTTTTTAGACGTGTCTCAGTATGCTGCGACCCCGCGACATCCTACCTCGCATCTACGATACCATTTGTTTAGTTTAAAAGGGAGTTGTCATCTCTGGAGACACTCTCACACCTGCTTGTCTGCATTTACGATATATCCGTTTGGTGTTTCTCATGGAATACGACTGATAGCTTCTAATGAGCAATGAGTTTATGACAATTTAAGTATTCATGTCTAATTAGAATATTTTTTTATTAAGCTCATTTTAACCTTACCGAAGTCACCCGAGTATAAATCTCACTCCTGGATTAGATGCACCAACGCTATTTAAATTTACGCTTTCATGTCGCCGAAAAGCAGATAACGATTGACCACATTCAAACACCGAGTCATAACTGTGGACACTTAAATCCCAGATGTAGTTGTAGCCTACACCAAAGAATCATAATTCCTCAGGAAATTATGCACCAATGAGACATGTCAAAATTTGAATAGACTTAATAAAATGAGACAAAAACCACTTGTTACAATAGATTTTACTATAATCAAACATCCAAAATAAATACAATCAAGACTATCACATTTCTTCAGCCTTTAATGGTGGAATCCACGGGCCATGGCAAATTCTGGCTGATAGCAGCTAAAGCCCTCGTTCTTTTCCAAGATCCTGATGATGACCTTTAAAAAAGAAAACACAAGTCACTAGTCCCCTTTACACATCAATGTTATTGTTTATCATGTAATCAAAATCAGATAGCAATAACTCAGCATTCACATCTATGACATCAAAGAGGTAGCCCATCATGATGATTTCACCTCTGCCAATTTTTTTTTATTTCACACTGGTAGCAGATGCTATCAGCTTCATGAGCTTGACAGTCTTAATATATTTAATACATTTACATATTTAAACAATCTGACATAACTTATTTCGTATTACACTTTTCAAAACCCTGGTTACAAGTGCTTTACATTTAGATAATATTAAAGAAAATTGTTAAGCTTTGCAAGAACAGAGTAAAACAAATGTCAGATTAATTTACCTGATTAATTTACCTGACTCTATGTCAAGTTTTTGGTGATTTGCTCTGACAGCAGGGGAGATAAGTATCTGCTCTGACAAGAGGATTGTCTCAACGAACATGAAGGAAGCAGTCAGGTAGAAGCAAACTGCAAACACAGAAGGCACATCAGGTCACTGCTATATGTACCACAAGTAAACCATCAGTGAAAGCCCAGGATGTACTGGTATATTCATAAATTACATTACATTACATTTATTTCGCAGACGCTTTTATCCAAAGCGACGTACAAAAAGTGCATATCATGGTCATAGGCAACTGCTGAACACAAGTTCAGAAAGGTATAATACTTATTTTGTACAGCTATTTCTAGCCAAGAAATAGCACTGACAAACTATGTTCTACAGCATATCCACAAATTTACCCACCAAGATATAATTTCTGATTAACAATGTTGTACATTTTAAGCTCTCATAAAACGCCAGTAGTACAGATTCTGATGTAGTCAGCCGAAAGGAACTTCTTAGCTTACAATGGAGATGGTACAGTAGAATGGGCACATCCAATTTGTGCAGGTGGAGGGCATAAACAATATGTAGAGTTAAAAAAATGTCTGATGTTTGAACAGACTTTGACAGAATTTGTGTCATTTCAAATAGATTGGAATATGGGTTTAACATCAGCATACCTTTGAAATGCACTGTTTTGCATGTACGTCCACACACTGAATATTTGCCTTCTTTGTTGGTATGAAGGTTTGGCATAGCAGGCAGTGGAATAAGTGTCCGCAGCAGGTGTGGCATTCTTTAATTGCTAATGGAGAGCCAGCATTCCATATGGATTTATGCATCTAAAACTGATATAGATTTAAATATCCTTTACAGTAACATTTATGTGTTCCAAATTGTAATTACAAGGACATGTAATATCACTTCACAGCAAGAGGCTAATAATTGGTTTAGATAGTAAAAATATGCTTTCTAGCTTTTAAGTTTGGATTAAAACCAATGATTCCTAATCAGGGGTGTATGCACCCCCAAAGACAACATATGATAATCAAAGATATTGGGAAACTACTGATGAATAAATGTCAGGATATTCCTTCCAATGTTTCAAATGGATGGCCACTTATAAGAATGACATTAAAGGTTTTCGGGGAAAATGCTGTATAATTCAAATATACAGAACACCTACCTAACTTTATGATCGTCTTCAACATGTCGTAAATTCGCCGGCACTCATTTGCTTAAGGGACAGGGAGTAGCAATGACCAAGGCTAACAAACGTAGCGAACATTTGCATAAGTTCAGCCAGCATCTCCAGACAATATCCGCTCACCAAAGCATTGTACAATAGCTTCCATGCTAATATCTGATATTTTTGGATTAATTAAAAGTAATAAAACAATAAAAATCTGGGCTTTAGCTTCTTTCACCTTTCGCTTATAACGGTTCTGTCGTTCGTTCAGTTCTTCTCCCGTCGTCGAACTCCACTTCAATGAACTTTAGACGAAGTTTGTTTGGGTCACGTGACTTCCGTTTACGTAATTTCCGGTCATTCCACTTCGTTCTGGACCACAACTGTATTATAAACGTGATTTCGCATCCATCTATATCAAAAAAGGCTTTTAAAATTTTCCCACAAAAACACTTTATTGATCATAAAATTCTTAAAACACATAATTCATTTATTTCACCACAGCTGTATTATAAACACAATTTCGCATCCATCTGTACCAAAAAAAGGCTTCTAACATTTTTTTTACATGAAAACGGTTTCTCAACGGTTCCCACTCCAGTAACTTCAAACTCCACTCTACAACCACAGACTCTAACAGTACATTGTAGTACACATTTTTAACTATTGCAAAAAAATTATAAAATACATCAGTGTTTTCATCATTTTCAAATTTTATGTAGACAAACTTCACATTTACCATGCTTGTTGCAGACTTGAATAATTAAAACACAGTATCTATGAGTAAACATTCTTGATGAAAACACACCTAATACTAAAAATAAATTACCATATTTTCCAAGTCACTCTCAATAGCATATCAGTCCAAGAAACCGTTTTCAAGAAACCAATCATTTAGCCTGTATAGGTGAGCAGCACATGTGGCAGGTACAGGACTATAGCTGCACCTGTCAGTTCCAGATGTGAGAACGCATATGTGCTCTCCAGGTCTGAAGGAGAGGGAGGGCTGGCTGGCTTTAGTGCTCATGTGGACCCATGCTCCTCTCAGCAGAACAATGTTGATGCTGCTCCTCAGACCTGCAGCGATCCATCCTGCTGCTCCTCAGACCTGCAGCGATCCATCCTGCTGCTCCTCAGACCTGCAGCGATCCATCCTGCTGCTCCTCAGACCTGCAGCGATCCATCCTGCTGCTCCTCAGACCTGCAACGATCCATCCTGCTGCTCCTCAGACCTGCAGCGATCCATCCTGCTGCTCCTCAGACCTGCAGCGATCCATCCTGCTGCTCCTCAGACCAGCAGCGATCCATCCTGCTGCTCCTCAGACCTGCAGCGATCCATCCTGCTGCTCCTCAGACCTGCAGCGATCCATCCTGCTGCTCCTCAGACCAGCACTGATCCATCCTGCTGCTCCTCAGACCAGCACTGATCCACCCTGCTGCTCCTCAGACCAGCACTGATCCATCCTGCTGCTCCTCAGACCTGCAGCGATCCATCCTGCTGCTCCTCAGACCTGCAGCGATCCATCCTGCTGCTCCTCAGACCTGCAGCGATCCATCCTGCTGCTCCTCAGACCAGCACTGATCCATCCTGCTGCTCCTCAGACCAGCACTGATCCATCCTGCTGCTCCTGAACTCCGCTCCAGGGCTGAAGGACGACTCGTCTTCCCAGTCCTTTGCGTTCAGAAGGTAGAGAGGGCTGTCCTCTGCAGCCAAGCCTGGCTTCTGGGACATGTTAGTGTGTGACCAGATGGCACTGAAAGTACATAGTGCTTGGTATAGGTGTGAGCTGCAGTGTAAATGTACTTTGGAAACTACAGGATTTAAAAAAATGGACTTCAATACCTCACACTAACAGTGCTGTATTAATTTGTACTATACAGGCTGCTCAATTCAAGCGTGTCCTCAGTCAAGACATTCTTGTGTGCAGTATCTTCAGAGTGCTGCCGCAGAGTCCACCTTTTGAAGTGCTTTTAAGAAGGGTTCGTAATTTCAATGTCTCCAATCTCTTACTACAGGAATGAATGCGAATTGATCAGCGAGCTTTGCTGTAAGCATTATTCTCAACATAATACCAGGTAAGAGAAAATAAATTAATAAAAGAACAAAACCAACAAGCCATGTCAGTCTTAACAGTACTGGCCACCAGATAGATATGAAGCGCGTTTCCTTATTTGATCCAGCAGATGGCACCCTTACCCCATTGGTGCTGTCCTGCATTGCAAACAGTTGCAGGATTAGATTGCTTTTTTTTGGGTCAGCGTAGGAACCACAAAGGAAGACTGCCATTTCAGACGCGAGACAAAGTCTGCTGCTGGAGAAACGGCCACGTTTCTGACCAATCGGAAGAGAGGAAACAGGAGAAAAAGCGCAAGGATGGTGATAACAAAGATGTTTCACTCACAGCATGGAGATTAACCTTGCATCCCACAGATTTAAGGTAATGTTAACTTGATATTTAAGATAAGTTTAATTTCAGACACTTTACTGTGGGACTGCGTGCGTGTGCCTCTTTACTGTGGGACTGCGTGCGTGTGCCGCTTTACTGTGGGACTGCGTGCGTGTGCCTGCTTTACTGTGGGACTGCGTGCGTGTGCCTCTTTACTGTGGGACTGCGTGCGTGTGCCTCTTTACTGTGGGACTGCGTGCGTGTGCCTCTTTACTGTGGGACTGCGTGCGTGTGCCTGCTTTACTGTGGGACTGCGTGCGTGTGCCTCTTTACTGTGGGACTGCGTGCGTGTGCCTCTTTACTGTGGGACTGCATGCGTGTGTCTCTTTACTGTGGGACTGCGGGCGTGTGCCTCTTTACTGTGGGACTGCGTGCGTGTGCCTCTTTACTGTGGGACTGCGTGCGTGTGCCTGCTTTACTGTGGGACTGCGTGCGTGTGCCTCTTTACTGTGGGACTGCGTGCGTGTGCCTCTTTACTGTGGGACTGCGTGCGTGTGCCTCTTTACTGTGGGACTGCGTGCGTGTGCCTCTTTACTGTGGGACTGCGTGCGTGTGCCTCTTTACTGTGGGACTGCGTGCGTGTGTCTCTTTACTGTGGGACTGCGTGCGTGTGTCTCTTTACTGTGGGACTGCGTGCGTGTGCCTCTTTACTGTGGGACTGCGTGCGTGTGCCTCTTTACTGTGGGACTGCGTGCGTGTGTCTCTTTACTGTGGGACTGCGTGCGTGTGCCTCTTTACTGTGGGACTGCGTGCGTGTGCCTCTTTACTGTGGGACTGCGTGCGTGTGTCTCTTTACTGTGGGACTGCGTGCGTGTGTCTCTTTACTGTGGGACTGCGTGCGTGTGTCTCTTTACTGTGGGACTGCGTGCGTGTGCCTCTTTACTGTGGGACTGCGTGCGTGTGCCTCTTTACTGTGGGACTGCGTGCGTGTGTCTCTTTACTGTGGGACTGCGTGCGTGTGTCTCTTTACTGTGGGACTGCGTGCGTGTGTCTCTTTACTGTGGGACTGCGTGCGTGTGCCTCTTTACTGTGGGACTGCGTGCGTGTGCCTCTGAAGGAAGGAAGCTGCATTCGCGTGATTAACATCTTTTATTGGCTCAGGGTCTTATCCATACAAAGGTTTACAGCAGTAGGAATTCCCAAATCTTTACATACACCATAAATATCATGCTACCAAAGTATTAAATTTGTACAAAAATACTTTACAGATTATAATACTTGTTCATTTAGAAATAAAAAATACAGTATTTTAAGGGACTTAGATGTGAAGTCAATTCATACACGTGAGTGGCTAAAGTTCATTGGCAGTGCTTAAACATGGTCACCAAACAAACAAACAGAAAAATGAGCAGAAGTTTGGAGCAGGAACTCAGAATGTAGGACGGTGGGTGATATACAGATCAGCACATAAGGTAGGTGTCCGTGTGGAGTGTGGGAGAAGAAGCCAGAGTGAAGTCAGAACACAGTTCCTGGCCCACTGAATTATTATTATTTTAAAAAAGGCGATTGAATGGGAGTTATTCGAGACTACGGCTTAAGAGTGTCTGAGCACTGTTTGTGTAAATATGGAGGGGATTTATGATTTTAATAAGGATTATGGCCACGGGGCTCAGAACTCAGAAATATGTATCAATACGCTAGCATCAAACGGCTGCTGTTGAAGCAACACGTCCTGCTCCAAACCTGTGATTCCCTCAGTCATTAGGAAATCATCAGAGGAGAGTTTGCCGAATGAGGCCCCCCCCCCATGGTGTAAAAATAAAATTAAATATACACTGACATTACGGCAAATCACCCGACCTTCATAACACACAAGTGCCATTGTACAAATAATCATGTTTGCGCAGTCTCTCACTGTCCACTGTAGAGACACAAGGAAGCACATAAAAACATATTTTAATAACGTGTTTCACACAGATTATCATATTGGAGGAATATAAAATAGAAAGTTTCAACTCTGTGGCTTTTTTATGGATTACCTCATGCTTGGCTTTTGTTTGCTTTGTTGTTATTTGTTACTGAGTGGTTGGATAATTTTTTAATGTACTTTTAAGTGTTTATATATCTATATATGTCTCGGGAATTTGATCGGGAAAACCACAATTCATTCTGAAAGGACTACAAATGTCAGACGTGTACAAAAAGTCATGTTTACAAAACGTTTAGGGGACACTATGGGGTGAAAGGGGGTTGAAACATTACATGCATGTCCTGTTAACCCCTGGAGCTCATGCCCTGGGAAGATGCTGCTCCACCTGTGATGGAGTCTTATTACAGACAGGCGTGTGGCTGGGCCTCCTGTCCTTCAGCACGCCACTGGAGTGCTTGGTTTTTGGGTGAAAGCTAAAACCAGTGCACCCTGTGGCTCTCCCAGGGGAGAGGTGGGGGGTTAGTGTTAGGCACTCTCCCCATCCCTAAACCTGTGCTCAGTTCAGCCTGCTCTCAGTGTACAGAACTCTTTATTGCAGTGCATGCTGGGACTTGTAGTGCCTCCATCTGCCCGTATTGCCCCTATGAGCCATGGGTCTGCTCATATTCATTCAGTATTTTTTTGGTTAAGTGATTTTGGGGCCAGACACTGGAACAGCTCTAAATCCTCCCAAGGCTCACCACACTGCCTGTTTCTCACACTGCATAAATAATTCTTTTCATTTTGTCATTGTATAAATCATCTGTCATTTCATTAAAAAATAGACCTCTATCCTAATTCAGCGTTAAGGTGCAACAGTTCCACCCTGGTGTGTGACGTCTGCCTGTGTTGAGACCGTCAGCAGCTTTGGGTCGTTTTCAGCGTGGAAATCAGTCTCTGCGCAGGAACCAAACGGGCTTCATAAGATCGCACGCTGTAGCATTACCCAGTGTTCTGCCATTTTGTCTTTAAATGCAGGCAGACGAGCTCACCTGTGCAGACATTATGAGCACACCTTCCAGGTAGAAATGCACCGAGCTGTTCCTGTTCCTGGCTAGCGGTGTGACTAGTGGTGTGACTGCCGGTGTGGCTAGTGGTGTAACTAGCGGTGCGGCTAGTGGTGTGACTAGCGGTGTGACTAGCAGTGAGGCTAGCGGTTTGGCTAGTGGTGTGACTAGCGGTTTGGCTAGCGGTTTGGCTAGTGGCGTGGCTAGCTGTGTGGCTAGTGGTGTGACTAGCGGTGCAGCTAGCGGTGTGGCTAGCTGTGTGGCTAGCGCAGGACGCGTGGACGGAGGGAGAACTTGGGGGCCCTTTGCTTCACAGGCCCGGTTCCCATATGCGGAACCGTTACCATGGTTGCAGGGGTGGTCCCAAAATTCCTCCTCCTTTCTTCGGAAGACGGGTGAAAATGCATTTTTTATTTTCTTTCTTTTTTGTTTGAACAGATCACTTGGAGGAGGATGGTGGCGGTGGTGGGGAGGGGGATTTGTGAGGATTTTATTTACAATATCTTTTTTTCTTTTGTTTTAAGTTTGTCTGGAAAAAGGAGAACTCCATCAATAACAAATTTAGGGTATGAATGCTGCTGTAGCCACAGAAACTCCCCAAGACACCGGGGGGGGGAAGGGGGAGAATGGGGAGGGTGCGGTCCGTGTTCCACCTGTACGGTACGTGCCACAGTCCAACACTAAGCCCCTGTCAGTGTCCCAGTCCTTGTGCTACAGTGTGAGAGGTTAGGGTTGGAGCAGGGGAGAGAGCAGGGGATGGCACTGCTGCAGGCTGTGTCCCACGCGCCGGAGAGAGCCCTCCCTCGGCTGTTTCTTTCCCTTTCCGTAATTAGCACCATGAGGACCGGCCTGCGTCTCTCTCTCAGGCTCCACGGGGGCTGTGCTATAAGGTCTTGGTGGGCTCTCTGGCGCCCTCCCCTGGCAGCCGGGAGTTGTGCTGGCCGGCAGGCGGTGGCTGTGGCGGGTGTTCCGGTTGGGTCCAGTCTGCCTGCTCCTCGCCGGGCTGCTGGCCCGGTTCTGCAGGGGTCCGGGAGGCCAGGGGGTTCCTGCTGATCACCAGGTCCAGTCTGTTCCCCGACTCAGCAATCAGGGGGACCACCAGGCAGCAGTCAAAGTCCCGGGTCCGGACGTGGTTGATCTGAAAGGCAGTGGCCCACACAAGTGCACGTTTGATAAGACACAGGCTCCATATCCCCAGAACTCAGCTTTACAAATCTGAGTCCCATCATGCTGCCTGCTACAGAAATGACTGAATGATACTGGTCTCAGTGTCTTGCACAGGAGCATAGCGATCAGGCCCCTGGGACTTAGAGACCCATCACACTGCAGTGCCTCCATAATCAAGCACTTCCATTTAGACTTCATAAGACATTATTTACATATCAGATCCAGATCTAATATCATAACCCCAGATTATGGAAGCAGTCTGTAGTGTACCTGTAGCAGCCTGTGGCGTACCTGTAGCAGTCTGTCGTAGGGCTTGAGGCCGCCCAGCTCAGCTGGGCCATCGGGGCGGATGTTGTTGACGTACACGCCCTTCTCCAGGAGCCCGTCCGATACACTGAACCCGAAGTCCTCCTCATCCAGCTCTTTAAACAGCGCCACCTGCAGGCAGCGGGCCAAACACGGTGAAAACTGCACTCCTGTTCCGTAGGAGTGCATTACATTTCAACAGCTCAGTTTCTATTTTGATTTGCTGATTTCAATTTTGCGGTTTCTTTAGTATTATAAATAAAAGCATTATGCAATAACTCAAGTGTAACCGGATTGCTCTCTTTGGGTTAGTTAGTTTTATTTGATAAAAACAAAGTCTTGCACTGGCAAGGATAACACATAGTTAAAAACTTATTTCCCTTGTGGTCCTGGAAGGTAAGCAGTAGAGAGTTTATTCACTGTACATATGGCAGTGATTAAATGATCCAGTGCGGATGAAGGCGTTTCAGCACTTCATTTAATACAGAATTCATACAGAACCCCCCCCCCCCGCCAAACCCCACCCACCTTGTGAAGCTCCACGGGTGTGGGCAGGAGGATGTCCTTCATCTCCTGCTTCATCTTCCTCATGGCGAAGGCCTTGCGGCCGGCGTCGCAGGGCAGCGTGTTGCTGCGGCAGGCGGGGGGGTAGTGGGGGCGGGAGCTGCCGCGCTCCTGAAAACTGGCCTGCCGGTTCAACCCTGAGCCCAGCTGCGTGCGCGGGGGGGCGGAGTCCTGGTTCAGACTCAGGCTGCTGCCCGACATGATGGTGGCCTGGGGAGGGGGGGGGAGAGGGCCTTCAGGGGGGAGGGGGGACACTCCCACACATGCATGCAGCCACACCATTCGCCCTCAAAGCAGAAGTGAGCCGTACTTCCACCCTCTGGACACATTCACATGTCTATGGAGGCGCTTCGCTTTCAGACAGCAGCGTCCATCTGCTTTAGGCCAGAAATGTGACACCAGATGCACCTGAGCTACTCGTGGTCTTCAATAAATACATCGATATGTAGCATCAGGTGACTTAGTGTTGGACTAAAACAATAACCTGTGCCCACACCAGCCCCTTTTGAGTACGATTGGACACCCCTGCTTTAAGAGGAGAGGCCAAGTGTTGTAAAATATTACTACGTTTTCTGTTCGATTGCTGGAACGTTAAAACTCAGATGAGTAGATTTGTGTGAAGTTCTTTTTTGGTGACATGTGCAAAGCCACTGTTTTAAAAGCGGGAGCAAAGCGAGAGCTTTCAGGCAGACAGTCCCGTCACAGAGTGCATTAGAAAAGAATCACTTTGTGAGTGCAGAAAATCACACATGTCACAAGCAAATTCAGATGCTGGGTGAAATGTACTTGTGGAGGTGAAGAAATTAATATTGAATCCAGTGAGGCAAAAAAAATGTCAAAGACCAGTCCTTGCAAGGAAACCATCCATTTCCTTCCCTACAAAAGATGGCCATATTCTGACAATCCTTCAATCAGAGCCCGGTACCCAGAAGCCCTTGCAGCAGCTATCCCAACATGCTTTGCTTGAACTGCCATGCCCAGAAACCGACTCCCTCTTCCCCTCGGACAGTTGTGAGTGACTGGGTGTCACTCAAAATGTGGTATGGCATGGTCAGCAAGCTGATGCACCTCAGTGTTGCAGAAACAGACCGTGAGCTAACAGCGTGGAACAGGACCCATGCACCTTCCTAAAACACACAGGACCTTTCTTTCCACATGAAGGATGGGAGCTGGATACAACACAGTCATTTTCTTTGTTTTTACAAACAAAAAGCTTTTTTTTCTGCTGGCAAGTACCTGAAGGAACGTACCGCAGATGCAGTTTAGGCTCGAGCACCGCAGGGTGCATTCTGCTCAAGCTGCTTCACTTGCAGACACCGCCTCAGAAAATCCACCGCAAAAAATGACACGGAGTCAAAGGCAGTTAAATAGCTCCACCCTGAGGTCTGCTTATTTTCCCGCTGACTATTTACTGATGTTAAATTGCTCTCGTTTTAAGTGATCCTTGTTTGGAGGAATATTTCTGGAGGCAAAATAAGAGGTAAACAGCGATGAATCACACTGGCATAACAGGCAGTGCACATAATCACATAATTACTGCTGGTGAAATAATCACTGAGCCTAAGAACCTGGGTGATCCTTTATGTACACTTTGTATATATATATATATATATATATATATATATATATATATAAATTTTTTAAAACATTTAAATTCCTCATGCCTGACTCAAAAGACTTTATTAAAAATGTATTTCTCTCTCTGTATAAACAATTTAAAATGCTCCAGTGTTTTTAATAGAAATAGATGTCTGTTACTAATTTTTTTTTTTTAAATATCTCCCAATATTTACATATTCTGTTCAGACCATAGCAGAAGCACTGGCAGTATCAGCAGCAGTGTCACTAACACTGGTGATATTAACACTGGAAATTTTAACACTGTGCTAACACTGGTGATATTAACACAGAGCTAACACTGGTGATATTAACACTGACTGTGCTTTTGTGTGTGGTGAGGACAGTGCTACAGCTGGAGCCAGAATGCACCCCAGGGCCTAAGCACCAGAGGGCGCTGTTGGCATTAATCATAGACAGAGCCCTGACAGAGGGGGCCGAGCGGCAGCACTACAAGCAGGAGGAAAGCAGGAGATGGGGAGGGGCTACCAGGATGGCCAGGTTTCTCTTATTCAGAAGCCTGTCTGGCTTGTCCTGGAAAGAAAGGGAATGGTTAAACGCTTCCACAGGCAGTGACATCATGCAGTAGGAAAAACTAAAACATAAAATCAAAAACGGGTGGGGGAGGAGGAGACACAGAGGATTTTATTTTTGAAAGTAGGACTACAGTGTGTAGTGGCCCCAGGGGAAGGGAGGTAAACTTTTTATTGGTTTGGTTCCCGGGGGGGGGGGGGGGGGGAGGAGGGCGTTACCTCCAGCTCTCTCAGGATTCCAGATTGGCCGCAGGTCTCCAGATCCTCCAGGGCCTGGGACCAGAAGTTTTCTTCCTGGTCGGGTTCTGTGCCCTCATGGCCCACAGTGAACCTACGGGGGGCGGAGAGAAGGGGTTGTACCTGAGTAGCCAATGAGCAGGCAGCCCGCTGATGGGTGTGGCAGGGCAGGCCCAGGGATGTGTGGGTGGGTTTGGGGGTCGGGTGTGTCGTGTGGGTGGGTTTTGGGGGGCGTGGCATCGTACCCGCTGGCGGAGGGCCGCTCCCATTCGTCGTCGCTCAGGCCCAGGTCCTGCAGCACGTTGTTCCTCCTCTGGTGGCTGTTACCGGGTGACAGGCTCCCCCTTGGCTTGGCGCTCCTCCACTCATGGCTGTGGAAGCTGTACCCCGAAGCCTGGTACCCCGGGACTGTCCCAGACAAGGACACTGAGGTGAGCTACCACAGGGGGCGCTGAAGAACAAGACCTGGGCCCATATTCTCTAAACCAGGGGGACCAGGCTTACCCAAAAAGGGCTGTTGTGGGTGCAAGTGTATGTTCTAGCCCAGCATTATGACACCGGACTATTTATCCAGGTCTTGATTGAAGACCGTCAGTTGATTAGCTGAATCAGGAATCATAGTGTTGGGCTAGAACAAAAACCTGCACCCACACCAGCTGTTTTTGGATAAGCCTGGACAGCTCTGCACTAAGCCTTTCAGAACACAAGCTTTGGCCTAGAATCTGCTTTGCCTTTGGACTCGCAGTGGAGAATGCTGTGATATGGACAAGCTAACAGACACTGCATCAGAACGTGTGGCAGAAGGCACTGCCCCATCCCCACACACACCAGCGCACATGTGGCAGAGGGCACTGGCTGCTGGTTAGGGTGAAGGGTGAGGGGTTAGGCAGCCTCCGAGCTCTCACCCTGGCTGCTGGCCACGGTGTCGACGGCCGAGCCGTCCCAGGACTCCACGGCGCTGTCCACGCTGGGGATGGTGGTGGAGAAGACGTCGGACAGTTTCCCACTCTTTTGCACCACCTGCGATGGGTCCTCCACATCGCTGAGCTCGCTCAGCCTCCCCGAAACCAGCGGCTGCCTGGGGCTGCCCACTGCCCGCGTTTCACAGCACACCAGACAGAACCAGACAGAACCAGACGAACCAGACGAACCAGACAGAACCAGACAGAACCAGACAGAACCAGACAGAACCAGCTTCAGAGCACTCACTCAGTCTTTCAAACAAGCCCCATAAAAGGGTGAGTCATCCCTCGTTAGACACTGAAAGTTTAATTAATAACAACTGACAACTGGCTACACACACGAGAACTAGTATCTAAGTATGTTTAAATGCACACCTCCAAAGGTGTAGGGCTATAACACTCGGTAAAGGAAACTGTTCCACAGCTTTATTAGAGAACGTTTCCATCTGAGGAGGAACCTCATTGAGTAAAAAAAACCGTCATTAGGCTTGGAATGAAAGCCAGTGGGGGGGGGGGGGGTAATGCAGACTCACGCTCGCCCTGCTTCTTGATCTTGAGCGTGACGGACTCTCCCGCCATCTGCAGCAGGTGGATGGCCTCGCTGAGCGGCTTGCCCTTCAGGCTGCTGCTGTTGATGGCCAGGATCCGGTCCCCGACGTGGATGGCGCCGGTCCTGGAACAGCAGCCCACACACACACACACGCACTCGTGCACACCCGCACACACACACACGCGCACACCCGCGCACACCCGCACACACACCCGCACACACACACACACGCGCACACACACACACACACGCACACACACACACGCACACACACACACACGCGCGCACACACACACACACGCGCGCACACACACACGCGCGCACACACACATGCACACGCACACACACACGCACACACCCACACGCGCACACGCGCACACCCGCACACACACACGCAAACACACAAGCACACCCGCACACCCGCGCACACCCGCACACACACACACACACACACACACACACAAGCACACAGGAGTGACCAATAGCAGCACAGCGCAGACAGAATCACGGCCTGTGACTGAGCATGCTGAGGACATCCCTTT
>CM077302.1:18704608-18719608 GCA_039654925.1 Anguilla pacifica
GCAGTAGTATGGAGCAGCTGTATGGAGCAGTAGTATGGAGCAGTAGTATGGAGCAGCTGTATGGAGCAGTAGTATGGAGCAGCTGTATGGAGCAGTAGTATGGAGCAGCTGTATGGAGCAGTAGTATGGAGCAGCTGTATGGAGCAGTAGTATGGAGCAGTAGTATGGAGCAGCTGTATGGAGCAGTAGTATGGAGCAGCTGTATGGAGCAGTAGTATGGAGCAGCTGTATGGAGCAGTAGTATGGAGCAGTAGTATGGAGCAGCTGTATGGAGCAGTAGTATGGAGCAGCTGTATGGAGCAGCTGTATGGAGCAGTAGTATGGAGCAGCTGTATGGAGCAGTAGTATGGAGCAGCTGTATGGAGCAGTAGTATGGAGCAGCTGTATGGAGCAGTAGTATGGAGCAGCTGTATGGAGCAGCTGTATGGAGCAGTAGTATGGAGCAGTAGTATGGAGCAGCTGTATGGAGCAGCTGTATGGAGCAGTAGTATGGAGCAGCACACTCACAGCTGATGGTGATTCCCAGCTCAACTCCAGGCTTCTTGGGGAGCTTCACATGGAAAGTGCCGCTGCTGGGGATCACGGACTCTGCAGGAGGGAGAGAGAGGGAGAGGGGGATGAAGAGAGGCAGACAGGGAGGAAAAGTGGGAAGGGAGAGAGGGATGGAGACAGAGAGGGGGAAATAAATTAGCAAGGATGTTAAAAATGAAAAAACAAACAAACAAACAAATACTTCAAATACCTGAATACAGACAGCAAATTTAATATTCATACTGGTGTGCTAGCCATTACTCCAGCCACATCTGCATACATCACTCATTAACTGTCATTTAATCAGGCAGGTGAAGAACAGAGAGCTCAATTCTCTTCTGCATCCATGTACTGAACTGGAATTAAAGAGGATAGGACTGCGGAGGGCCGTGCAGCCAATCAGACGGGAGCAGACAGGAAAGCAGAACATAGGGGCGCTGAATGCATGATTGTAATAGAGAACAGCTGTGGAATACAGCATCCAGAGGTTAACCAATCGCCTTTATCTACCAGATCATGTGGAATACCGCATCCAGAGGTTAACCAATCGCCTTTATCTACCAGATCATTTTCTGTCTTCTTGAACATGTTGCAATGTGTTACTGCAACTCACCCTGGAAATACTACAGATATCTGAAGATGATACTGATCACCATATGCTCTGCAATGTGCATTATATACATAATAATGACTGTTAAATTTGAATGGGTTTTCTCAGGACCAAGAAAAGTTTAAAAAAGGATAAAGCTTATTTAAAGAAAGAAGCACATTATGTACCGAGATAAGGCACTCAAAGGAAGAAAAGGCAACCAAAAGTTGAAGAACAAAGAAAATAAGTTAAAGGCTTGTCAGAACGAATTAGAGAAAATTTTCTGGTTTAAATGGGGCTAGCATTAGAACATTAATAGATTAGCACAAAAATAAATAAATAAATGACAAATTTGGCTCCAAGACAGCCAAGAAAATGCAAAATATTCTGGTGATAAAATCCTCTGTTTGACAGTCACTTCCTAGAACAGGCATTATATAGAATACAATGAGGGGAGGAGGGGGGACACACATTTCTGATGTGTTCACAGTTCCCACCCAACTGGGGTAATTAAGCTTCAGCTGAGACGGTGAAACATGTAAGTACTGAAATTAGTTTTTTTATTAGTACAGCAAGCCTGACAACTGTAGACGCAACAACAGAACGCTATATTTAAAAGCAAGGGCACATCTGCAGCTGAAAGCCACACTCTCAAACATTTCTCTGACTGTAACCACCGTCTTCCCACTTTACAAGAGCTTACCTCGCATTCTTCTGTTCATTTCTGGACCTAAAACCCTTACAAGCCAAATTAGGCACTGGAACTCTCTAAAATGGCTGCTGGAATTTGCTTACAGCAAGCGTTTAAGAATGAGAAACATTTATGGTGGATGAAGCAAATGAATCTGAAAAAGGATTCAGACCTCATGCTATCTGACCAGTCCGTCTGTCTCTTTCATTCTCACATCTCTTTTAGATCTGCCAGTCTGAGTTCTCCTGCACCATCCCAGTGCCCCTATTCATCTCTCCACTCTGAACATAACCCCACACTCCCATCCACATTTTTACATTGTTCTCAGGGCATACAGAGGGATTTTACAGAGTTCATGTTTTTTTTCTTCATACAATCAATTTATACAGCTGAATATTTAATGAACCAATTCAGGTTAAATACCGGCTAAGGGAATCAAACCAGCAACCTTGGAGTTGCAATCAAAGTTATATAAACCACCACCTACACTGCTCCCTAAGATTATATCCATTCTGAAGTACCCCACTGCAGTACATGATCCACTCTATAGGGAACCACACTGTAGTACATGATCCACTCTATAGGGAACCACACTGCAGTACATGATCCATTCTATAGGGAACCACGGCTGTGGTGCAGGATCCATTCTATAGGTAACCACACTGTGGTACAGGACCCATTCTATAGGGAACATCACTGTGGTACAGGACCCATTCTATAGGGAACATCACTGTGGTACAGGACCCATTCTATAGGGAACATCACTGTGGTACAGGACCCATTCTATAGGGAACATCACTGTGGTACAGGGCCCATTCTATAGGGAACATCACTGTGGTACAGGACCCATTCTATAGGGAACATCACTGTGGTACAGGGCCCATTCTATAGGGAACATCACTGTGGTACAGGATCCATTCTATAGGTAACCACACTGTGGTGCAGGATCCATTCTATAGGGAACACCACTGTGGTACAGGACCCATTCTATAGGGAACATCACTGTGGTACAGGACCCATTCTATAGGGAACATCACTGTGGTACAGGGCCCATTCTATAGGGAACATCACTGTGGTACAGGATCCATTCTATAGGTAACCACACTGTGGTACAGGATCCATTCTATAGGGAACATCACTGTGGTACATTTACCTGCCACGTCAAACTCGATCTCCAGGGTAACCTTGTTGGTGATGCTGGAGTCACGCAGCAGCTGATTGGTCTCCTCCAGGGTGCTGTCCTCTGTGGGGATGCCGTTGATGGCCAGGATCCGGTCTCCGATCTGCAGGATGCCGCACCTGTGTGACAGTCACACACAGTGTGAACCTTCCCTTTCCAAAGCATCCACTTCTGAACACTTCAGGTGCATGGCGATCATTCAGCCCCCAACCCCCCCCCCCCCCCCAGCCCCCCCCATCCCCATTCTCAGAGCACTGTGGCTCTCAGGACCAGCATGCATTGCAGCTAAGATGGAGAGTTCAGTGAAAAAAGCTTCTGTCTTGGCTGACACTAAGATTAGTCACGATCAGCAGGAGTGGAGGGAGAGCTCCTTGCAGTTTGCACTGCAGAGTGCAGAACAGATGGGATCTCTCCGTTTCCCCCACACACCGCACGGCTCAGAGTCACACACCGCACGGCTCAGAGTCCACACACCGCACGGCTCAGAGTCACAGAGTCTGCTCATGTGAGGATTCCCTGATAAAGCTGAGCCCTCTCCCTCAGCCTACAGCATGCAGTCTCTCGCCAGCAGACACAGGAAACACCACCAGTGCGGCTCAGAACACCATGTAATCAAACAAGGCAAAAGTGCAGCTTGTGCAGAAAACCACTCAAAATAAACACCATGCAGAACACAGCCACAGAAGGCTCATGAATATTAAACCCTGAATATTGCATCCACTTAATTCAGTTTACTTTCACAGCTTTCTCGTGTGTGTAAATAAATGTTGAATAAATTAAGTGACTGTTAAGAGCACGCGTGTGTGTGCGTGCGTGCGTGTGTGTATGTATGCGTGTGTGTGCGTGTGCGTGCATGCGGGTGCATTTTGTGGGGGAACCGACACACACAGGGAGGAGGGACACACACACACACCCTGCAGTTCGTAGCTCCACCCTGAGTGGAAAAGTGACCAAGTGATTTCTATTTTCAATTCCTCTTTTACTTTATAGATCCTTTTTATTATTATCATTTTATATATATACAATTATTATAATCCTTTTCATTATTATAATTTATCTCCTTTTAGCATTGCATATCTTAACCTTAACTTGTAAGATGCTCCTTACATCTTACCTAACAAGAATGTATTTTTTAACCTGCTCTGTTCTCTAGGAATAGGTACTTTGAACATTTCCACCACCCACCATTTTGACCTTCAATGCATCAAAACTAGAAAAGACAGTCAAACATAACAATATGGAGCATATCAAAATTTAGGCAAAGGTCCAATTAATCTGCCATCAAGCAATTTGGAGATGAGAAATATCTCTGACTAGGTAAAAACAGACTTTAAATGCCTTATCCACTGTAGTGGACACCATGCACAAAAGGGTTAATTCTTACTTCTACGCAACCTTTATTATAATTTCTGTATTTGCACATTCCGGTGTTTTGATTGGTGCTCTGTGAAGCGCAGAGAGGGTGCTGTATGAAAAGCACAGGATAAATAAAGGCACTATTACTATATTAATGTGCCACTGAAAGTCTGCTCAGTGTTCAGTGCAGATTGACCCATTCACTACAGCACTCACATACTACACTGCGAGTCCAGTGCTTACTTAATCACAACCAAGGTCCATGAGCATAATGCAAATGTTTTTAAATGATATAACACGTCCAGGTACCATGAAAGGTGTTTATTAAATATGATGTGTTACATTATTATTATTATTCAGCAGTTAGACTTAATTTCATACGTTACTTTTATTCATTATCAGAGGTTCTCTCTGTATGGTCCTTCCTCATCCATACTGCCTGTCTAAAGACAGATACGGCCTTGCTTGGTTACTGCACGCATGCATGGTGCGTGAAGTGCATGCTGGGATGCAGGAGGCTGACCTCTCCGCCGGGCTGTCTGGGTCCATGTAGGCGATGAGGGGGGGGGAGGAGAGCGTCTCGGTGGTGAACACGCCCCCCTGCAGCTGGATCCCGAAGCCCATGATGGAGTCGCTGATGAGCATCACCTCAGTGGTCTCTGTGTGGACCACCTGCCCCGTCAGCCCCAGGGTGCTGGAGGCCAGAGACACTGCGGGGGGGGGGGGGGGGGGGGGGGGGGGGGATGGGCAAAGTTGCATCAGATGGGGGGGGAGGCACTGGAATTAGAGCCTATTCCACCCTGAGAGGCAGGATTAACCCTTACCCCATCCCTCTGCACCCACAGACCATCCATCACACCCGCGGAGGAAGACGTCTCCACCCTTACCCCAGGCCTCTGCACCCACAGACCATCCATCACACCCCCGGAGGAAGACGTCTCCGCTCCGAGCCTTCGCCACACGGCTGGAATTACTGCTCCCCACACGGGTAGGGATTAATTACTGCTCCCCACACGGGTAGGGATTAAATTACTGCTCCCCACACAGGTAGGGATTAAATTACTGCTCCCCACACGGGTAGGGATTAAATTACTGCTCCCCACACAGGTAGGGATTAAATTACTGCTCCCACATGGGTAGGGATTAAATTACTGCTCCCCACACTGGTAGGGATTAAATTACTGCTCCCCACACGGGTAGGGATTAAATTACTGCTCCCCACACAGGTAGAGATTAAATTACTGCTCCCCACACGGGTAGAGATTAAATTACTGCTCCCCACACGGGTAGGGATTAAATTACTGCTCCCCACACGGGTAGGGATTAAATTACTGCTCCCCACACAGGTAGGGATTAAATTACTGCTCCCCACACGGGTAGGGATTAAATTACTGCTCCCCACAGGGGTAGGGATTAAATTACTGCTCCCCACACGGGTAGGGATTAAATTACTGCTCCCCACACGGGTAGGGATTAATACTGCTCCCCACACGGGTAGGGATTAAATTACTGCTCCCCACACGGGTAGGGATTAAATTACTGCTCCCCACAGGGGTAGGGATTAAATTACTGCTCCCCACATGGGTAGGGATTAAATTACTGCTCCCCACATGGGTAGGGATTAAATTACTGCTCCCCACACGGGTAGGGATTAAATTACTGCTCCCCACACGGGTAGGGATTTAAACATGCCCACCTTTATGTAATAATGCAGAGGACGAGAGACAGGAGTGAGGGGGGGGGAGCAGGAGGGAGGGAGGGGGGAGGAGGGAGGGAGGGAGGGAGAGGAGGAGGAGTGGCCTGTTTGTACGTGAAGAGAATGGGAGCTGAGGGGCTGTTGAGGGCGTGGGTCTGGGCCAATGTGACCAGCTCTGTTGACTGAGAATATGGAATGAAGCTCGATAATAAAAATGTCCAGACACAGGAGAACTGAGACTGAGACCAGCGCAGGCAGATTTATAGATCCCTCAGCCGGGTCAGCTGATTATCCCCCTGCATCATTATTCCACACAGAGACGTAATTAACCTCACTGTGGGTCACACCAGAGCCAGCCAGCAAACAGCTAATCACTGTCACTGTTTCCCCTGGTTTTCCACATGCAACAGCCTATCTGCTAATTTCGCCCCTGAGGCCCCGGAGGCCCCGGCCGGCCCATTTAAAGTACGAGCGCGGTGCCGCGGCGTTAGGGGCGTTAGCGGCGTTAGCGGCGTTAGCAGCGTTAGCGGTGCCGCGGCGTTAGCGGCGTTAGCGGCGTTTCTCAGGGCCGTTCCTCTAGCCCACGCTGAATGAACAGCAGCCGAAGGAGGGAGGGAAAGCGCCTCTTAGCGCTCGGAGGAAAGAGGATGAGTCAGGCGGAAGCATAACGTGTGTGTAGGAGGTCATTTTACCCGGCTGTGCAGAGCGAGATATTCTCTACATTTACCACAGCGGATAAAAAGCCTTCATCTAAAAAAGGGGATTAAGTGAATCCCTTTAAAAAAAAAAAGCAGTGAAAGAAAAAGGGACACTTTGAAGTTAACCTGACGCCCAGGCTGCAGGTTCTGAAGGAGGCCTACACAGAGACAGCCACGTCCTGCGTTTGCATATTTAATTGGATTGTTTTTTTTACGATGGCAGAACACAGAGCAGCCTGAACTTAGCTAGCAATTACACTATGTGTGTAAACTGTGTGTAAACAGGAAGCACACATATGGGAGCTCTTGTGAAATAACCAGGAAGTGCACGTATGGGAGCTCTTGTGTATAAACAAGAAGTGCACGTACGGGAGCTCTTGAAGTCCTTCTTCTTCAGCTTCCTCCTCAGCATGGTTCCGCGGGGGCTGGTGGGGTACACGTTTCGGGGCAGCGCGCCCATGGTGAGGGAGCTTAGGCTGTAGGCACTCATAGAGGTAGGGGAGAAGGGCGAGCCCAGAGCTGGAGAGAGAGAGAGGGAGGGAGAGAGCGACAGAAAGAAGAAGAGTGGGGAGGGAGACAGAGAGAGAGAAAGAAAGAAAGGGAGAGAGAGAGATAGAGAGAGGAAGAGCAGGGAGAGAGAGGCAGAGAGAGAGAGGAAGAGCAGGGAGAGAGAGAGGAAGAGCGGGGAGAGAGAGGCAGAGAGAGAGGGAGAGAGAGGAAGAGAGAGAGGGAGAGAGAGGAAGAGCGGGGAGAGAGGAAGAGAGAGAGGGAGAGAGAGGAAGAGCAGGGAGAGAGAGAGGAAGAGCAGGGAGAGAGAGAGGAAGAGAGAGAGGGAGAGAGAGGAAGAGCAGGGAGAGAGAGAGGAAGAGCAGGAGAGAGAGGCAGAGAGAGAGAGGAAGAGCAGGGAGAGAGAGAGGAAGAGCGGGGAGAGAGAGGCAGAGGAGAGAGGAAGAGCAGGGAGAGAGAGAGGAAGAGCGGGGAGAGAGAGGCAGAGAGAGAGGGAGAGAGAGGAAGAGCAGGGAGAGAGAGGAAGAGAGAGAGAGGAAGAGCAGGAGAGAGGCAGAGACAGAGAGGGAGAGAGAGGAAGGGAGAGAGGCAGAGAGAGAGAGTGGACGTGAGCAACATGACTGCACTTTGGTGGTAGGAGGGGTGGGGCGGGGGAGGGGTAGAAGGGGCGTTTATTTGTCACTGCAAAACACAGCATCAACCCATTCCAGACACACTGAATCAATACATCAATCAGTCCGCTAATCCCCTAATCAATAAACCTGCCATGAACATGAAAGAGTCCCACACAGCCGCCTCACAATGGAAAGGGCACCTGCAGAAGCCCATGTGGAGGAGCAGGACTCCCTACACCTCCTTACACCTCAAATCCCTACACCTCCCTGCACCTCCTTACACCTCAAATCCCTACATCTCCCTGCACCTCCTAACACCTCCCTATACCTCAGATCCCTACACCTCCCTGCACCTCCTTACACCTCACATCCCTACACCTCCCTGTACCTCCTAACACCTCCCTACACCTCAGATCCCTACACCTCCCTGCACCTCCTTACACCTCACATCCCTACACATCCCTGCACCTCCTAACACCACCCTACACCTCAAATCCCTACACCTCCCGGCACCTCAAGCCTCCACCCGGAGCAGACTCAGCCTCTACTCCAGTGTGAATATTAATGCTTCACTTCCAGCTGACATCACAGGAAGTATCCTGCCGGTAAAACGGGGCACTTAGCTGCAATGAAACTGATTATGGTGCTTCGGAGGGGAGCTGCCAATCAAACATTTTCCACAGGAAGGAGAGTGCCTTCATGTTCCCTACACAGTTCCCCTTTAATCCTTAACCGACTCAAATTTAACTAAAAAAACACCCAGTGGAAAGGAGTAAATGGACAGCTTTCTTCCACTCAGCCAACACACAGCATGCACCAGTATATCTCTCTCTCTCTACTTTAAGATAATCCAGACCTTTCACCTGTAATTATGTGATCTGGCACACCGCCTTTCTTTTGCCCAACTAATCACTCGGACACATTGATTAAAGGCTCATGCTTGGCCGCGGCAAAGGGTCATTTCATAAAGAAGTTACGATGCAGTAAAAAACTGTGAAATAAAGCAAATATTACAGCGGACTGCTACCATGACTGACTGCGTAATCAGCCCCCTCCCCCATCAAACCCCACCATCAAACCCCATTACACCAAACCCCAGAATCAACCCCCATTACACCAAACCCCACCATCAACCCCCCATTACACTAAACCCCACCATCAAACCCCATTACACCAAACAAATATGAAACACTGAAATATGGGGGCAGGTCAGTACATTGAAATAAACATGACTAAGATGCCCTTGATGCCCTGATGCTCTTGATGCCCTTGATTCCCCTGATGCCCCTGATGCCCTGATGCTTTGCGGTGAATGGCAATTAGCAGCATGGAGCCATGGCGTGGAGGCGGGGATTCCCCCACCCCCTACCCCCCCCCCCCCCCCCCCCGGGGAATGAATTAGCAAAGACTACTCCATTGTGAGAATGCTCCAAGATGCATCCCTTCGACTTTGCATCGTCCTTGAAATGTGGTCGGCTCTCCCCCAACATCGGAAATCAATGGATGGCGAGGGTTGGATTTACAGCGCTGATGGATGCAGCCGTACACGGCGTGTAGCGTGTAGCGTGCTACAGGAACACGCCACAGGAACACGCCACGTGCTTCAGCTCAGCTTCCACCTACAGGAGCGGCGTCTGCACTAAGAGATGCTCAGACTGCAGCGGATAATTACTAAAGAGGAACAAGAAAAGCTCGCAGCGCAGATAATTCCACATCGCACACGGAGGCAATTATGGGTAATTGAGACGTAACTGTTGCATAAAAGGACAGCGTGTCACAGCGTGCCCTTATCAAATTCTGCCTTCCTTGGCTGAATGCTCAACGGCTCCTACTGTAATGATTCTAATGCAGACGGTGCAGCTCCAGAGAGGGTCTGTGGAATGCAAATCAGCCGCGTGCAAGACGCCGCTCAGCTCGGGCCACAAGTGGGCTGCGCAGGACGTTCCGCTGCAGAGCCCCATTAAAGGACGGGGATCACTTCTTACATGCTAACCAGCACACTGCAAAAGCACGGGACTGAGTGCAGCGGGTAACACAAGCAAGGACACTGCAATACTCTGGATAGTTACATCACATTTCTGCACATTTTCCTAATACCTTTTAGCTAAGACTCAAACCTGGCCTGCAGATTTTTAAAAAATGAGCTTTCACTGCATTTCAGGGACAATGACCAGGCGGATAAGAATTTAGTTCCACACTAATTCAGATGTTTCTTTTTTCTTTAGCAAAGCCGGGGGAGAAAAAAAACAAAGACCAAAAAGAGAAATGCACTCAACACATGAAATACACCCCCCCCCCCCAAAAAAAAACAAAAAAATAAATCAAAGGAACAACATGAAAGGAAAGGTGAGCAAGATGAAGGAGGAATAGGAGAATGAGAGTGAGGCAGACAAACAGGGATAGAAGGAAGAGAATGAGGAAGAGGCGGACGAGTGAAGAAGAGAGCTAGAAGGAAGAGGAAGCCCAGGAGGAAGAAGAGAAAGAGGAGGCTGAGAGTGAGGAGGTGGAGGAGGAGTAAGGGAAGAACATTACGAAGGCTGTTTGGAGAGGATTTGTTGTGTTTGGAGGGCTGGGTCCGGGACTGGTCGGGGTGGTAGGTGTTATAATGCTGGTAGGGGGGGAAGTTGCTGCTGCTGCTGCTGCCGCAGGTCTCCCAGGGAAGAGTCCTGGAGCTGTGCTGCACCTTGACTGTCCACCAGGGGGCACGAGAGTGGGAGGGCGCCGCACAAAACACAAAACACAAAATCGCACAAACAAATACACAAACGCACGGACCAAACAAACACAGAAACAAACAGACCAAACAGAGAAACGTGCAGACCAGACCAAAAAATGCAGACAAAACAAACAAAAAATACACACAGATGAAAGAGATGAAACAAAACGAAAGGACAAACAGGCAAAAGAACAAAAGGAGAGGTAAGGTGACTGCGCCGAGAACCAGGGAAGCAAACGTGCAGGTAAGGGTGCAGGTAAGAGCGCTCCTATGTTCTTGTGTGTGGAGGATTATAACACTGCTCTTCATAACTGCTTATCTAATACAATAAATAAAAAATGTGCACGGAGTGTCACTTATGGAATTAACAGGATTATTTATGTCACACCGAAAAACACACTGAAAAACCTCTGAAATGTTGCAACAGGCAAAAATGCTAGCTAACACTGAAGAGCTCCGTCTCAGAAATAATCCAAACTGTCATCAGTAACATAACCGGAGATATCAAAGCATGACAATATAGGCCTTCTGGCTATCAATCATGAATAAAGGCTGTTTATCATTTTCACAAAAAGCAGTGCCTTCGTTTTTTTTAAATACAAATCTCTGAAACAAGTAAGTAATGGCATCACAACATCTCCTGCCCACCACAGTGACCAGCTAATCAAGCCTTTTCAGACGAGAGCCGTTTGCTCTCCAACACCACTTTCAGTGGAGCTCCTCCCCCTTTCAGTGGAGCTCCACAGAGGTGAGCGCAGTTTCACAGTGGGTATGTATGTGTGTGTGTGCGTGCGTGTGCGCGCGTGTGTGTGTGCATGCATGTGTGCGTGTGTGTGTGTGTGTGTGTGTGTGCGTGCATGTGCGCATGTGTGTGTGTGTGTGTGTGTGTGTGTGCGTGCATGTGCGCATGTGTGTGTGTGTGTGTGTGTGTGTGTGTGTGTGCGTGTAAGTACCTTGCTCAGGGCCCTTCAGGGCCAGCCGGGTCTGCTGGTGGGGCAGGATCTCCATCTTGACATGCTCACAGGCACTGGCCAGCAGCTGGGTGGCCTCTGCCAGGGAGCAGAACTCCATGCTGGTGCCATCCACCGACAGGATGTGGTCACCAGCATGCAGAGCCCCGCACCTGCACAGAGGACGACATCACTTCCTGTAATGCACAGTGAGTGCACAGATCTCCCCATCACTCCGGCTGTAAGTTTTAAAACCGGAGGCTTCGGCTACACATTTTAAAGAGGAAACCAGTCTACCTCTGAACAGAACATTTTAAAAGCACCTTGACAAACAAGACTCTTTCATACCCACAACATAACTTCACTGCCATGTGGCAAAGATAATAATTAATAATTAAATTTACAATTACTTAAAATGTCATGCACATTTTAAAAAATTTACAGTTATTTACAGTTTTGGCTCCCTTTTTCCACCAATAATGTAAATCTAACAATATTCATGTGAAACAGTGGCTGCACAACTCCAGTCCTGGAGGGACGCAGTGCTGCAGGCGATTCTCTTTCAGTAAGGCTATGGAAATCAGGTGTGTGTGCCGTAGCCAATCAACGATTTAAACAAGTCGCTTATGAGGAGACCCCTCCAGCAATAAACCCTTTAAAGAGTAGGGGGTGCTCTTTCAAAATACTACATCAGTGTTCTAGAACTCGAGAACTCCCATTTCATTCATTCACCAGTAGAGGTTGTTATATCAGCATTAGAATGTTCAATGAAGAACATTCTAATCACTTAATTTGTGATCTCACAGGATGAAGGGTTAAAAACATTTAAACAGACGCAGTTCCTGGCCTTTTAACACACCTGTCAGCTATGCTGGCGGGCTTGACCTTGTCGATGATGATCACTTGCTTGTTGCAGTACATAGAGGTAGATAGTGCCACTCCAAGGCTGGAGCCCAGCGACTTGGCCACCTCTACCAGCAGGGGGCCAGAGGCGGTGGCAATGGAATCTGCCCACAGGGAGAGAAAAATGTATAAATAAACTCATAACTAAACAAAACAATAAAAGCAGAAAACCCCAGGAGACCAGTAACACACAACCCCTGTAACTGGACAATGCCCCCCGGCACCTGCAACTCCCACAGCCCCCGGGCTCCCCCTGCACAGAGTAATAAAGAGAGCTGATTGCATCATACATCACACCCGGCTGAGCTATAATGGAGGCTGAGGCTGAGCCGTAATGGAGGCTGAGGCTGAGCCATAATGGAGGCTGAGGCTGAGCCGTAATGGAGGACGAGGCTGAGCCGTAATGGAGGACGAGGCTGAGCCGTAATGGAGGACAAGGCTGAGCCGTAATGGAGGACAAGGCTGAGCCGTAATGGAGGACAAGGCTGAGCTGTAATGGAGGATGAGGTTGGTGACCGGCGGGGCCTCCCGGATGCGCAGTAACGCAGGGGCGGCAGAGAGTCCCTGTGTAATCAGCCCGTGAGGCGGGAGCCGTAAACGGCAGGTCTCTTTATGGGGGCCGCTATTACGAGCCATCCCCCGCGGCGCAGGCTCACAGCGCAGGCTCACAGCACAGGCTCACAGCGCAGGCTCACAGCACAGGTTACCAGAGGAAATGGGCTTTTCTGCTGCCTCTCATCACCTTTTAAATCAATGAGGGCCAATGCGGGGGAACAGAGGCAGGAAAATCTGCTAGGAACTGTATGCTGCCAACACAAATGTTTGCAATGGAAATGGAGGAAACCAAGAGGCCATAACTTGTGCTATGATCGCACTTCAGCGCTGGAAATTCACAGTGCGATCGAAGAGCGAATCAGAAATGCGATTCTACACCTCAAACGTGGACGTGCTGTGAATTCTGGGAGTACGGCGCACACCCAATAAAACCCTGTGTGGCTGGGTCTGAGTCTGCAGACCCACAGCCTGCTTTCAAGCTGCTCAGTTCCAGCTCTATTCAGTCTATGCAGCTAAAAGCACGTCTGCGATCAGACTGGCATCTGCCTGGGCCCTCCAGCGGTGGGATCACAAAACAAACAGTACAGAAACCAGAGAGCATGTCTGTGTGAGCATCTCTCTCTCCATCGCTCTCTCTCTCACTCTCATGCATGCTCTCTCTCTCTCTCTCGCTCTCCACACTCCCCCCATCTCCCTCTCCCTCTCCCTCTCTCTCGGCCAACAGATAAACAGCTGCCTGAGGTGCTTAGTGAAATAATGAACAGGACTCTGCAGGAACGGACAACGATCACTGGGGTAAATTACTAAGAACGGGGGCACCGTCTAAAACAGTCCCACCACACCTCTTCCTGTCTGAAACAGTCCCACCACACCTCTTCCTGTCTGAAACAGTCCCACCACACCTCTTCCTGTCTAAAACAGGCCCACCACACCTCTTCCTGTCGAAAACAGTCCCACCACACCTCTTCCTGTCTGAAACAGTCCCACCACACCTCTTCCTGTCTGAAACAGTCCCACCACACCTCTTCCTTGACTGTAATTATCTTTGGCACCTTATGGATTGGAATTGCTTTTAAATCGACCACAATATACTCAGGGCACCCTGCTCTGTACACTGTGAAATAAGTAGTAAATGTAAACTGTGTGATTATAGGTACAGTACGTGCTAAAATGGAAGGCTGTTTAGAAAACCTACTTTAAAACACACCTTTACCCCAAAGGTGCATTGTGTAACAAACACAGAAATGTAATACAGTCAGCACACTGATGTCACCACCATCAGACACACAGAAATCTCATGGGCCACTGATGAACACACATACACACACACGCGTACGCACTCACACATGCACGCACACACGCACGCACACGCACGCACACGCGCACACACGCACGCACACATGCACATGCACGCGCACGCACGCACGTACACATACACATGCACGCGCACGCACGCACACACGCACGCACGCAAACACACACATGCACACGCATGCATGCACACATACACATGCACATGCACGCACGCACGCACGCGCACACACACGTACCCATGATGGACACGTCGTACTCGATGAGCAGCGTGGCTTCCTGACCGCACTGTTTGAGGATGCTCATGGCTTCAGCGTGGGACGTCCCCTGCAGCCGGATGCCATCAATACTCAGCAAACGATCCCCCGCTTTTACTGTGCCTTCCCTGGGAGAGAGAGGGTTATGAATACATACATCTGTGTGTGTGTGTATGTATGTATGAATAGTGATAGAGAGAGAGAGAGAAAGAGAGGGAGAGGGGACTGGAGAGGCACAGAGCATCTCCCATAAACTCTGACGCAGGCCGCCCCCCCACACACAGCTTCCTGTTCCCCTCTCAGCTTCCTGTTCTCCTCTCAGCTTCCTGTTCCCCTCTCAGCTTCCTGTTCTCCTCTCAGCTTCCTGTTCCCCTCTCAGCTTCCTGTTCTCCTCTCAGCAGTCCAACTGATTGCGCATGCAATACATTTCCATATAAACTCAGAGA
>CM077302.1:18724608-18732108 GCA_039654925.1 Anguilla pacifica
GTTGTGTTATTTCCCCCCGTTACCTTCACTCAGTTCAGCGGGGAAATCCGTCATCAGATCAGAAAATTGATACTGCAGCATAGAGGAAAGATCGTGAGGTGCCAAAAGCATGACTATGAGGCAACTCAGACATTCTATCAATGAAATAAAACAGTCTCCATCTAAATGTTCCTCTCGCATTCGCCAGTGCCTGACCATTATGGAAGAGCAGAGCTGTAAGAGCATGCTTCGCGCCGAGGCAGAAACGATGACAGCTTTCATTTAGTTAGCACGAGAGAGAGGCTTTTTTCACGAGCTATCAACCTTGTAAGTGGCCCGCTGGAAAGCATCAAATAAAATTAATGGTCTGAAGAGATTTGTGCCATTTACTATTGGTTATGGAGACAGGATGTTTCTGCTGGGATATTTCTGTAGCTATTAGAACAAGGGAGAAGGGGACAGGTTTGGGTTGCTGTTGAAAGCAGCATTGATTGAATTTCTGAACTAAAGGCCTGGGTAATATTGGCTCTGATGTAGAAGAAAGAAGTTATTTTGCGATGGGTCTCCAGAAAGTGCTACACAAATAAAAGGAATTGAATGGGAGAGTGTGGGGAATGGGAGACCGGAGCTCTTAAAGATGTGTACTGAGAGAGGCCTCCTCTGACACACACCAGGGCCTTTTTTAAAGCAGGACAGCCATGTGATTTTTGTGCAAAGAACAGCAGATTGTAGAGGGACAGTGTGCAGGAAGGGGGGGGGGGGTGTAGAGACCACAATATTTCTTGTGTTTTTGAAGCCCTTGCTATTTTTCCCATGTTTGTGTTCTGATTAAATTTGTTGATGTTTTGAAATAATTGGCTTTGGGGAATAGAGGAACCATGGAAAAAAAGCATTTCGATTTTGGGGAGAATTGACATTCTCTGCGGAAATACTGATTTCTACAACAGTCAAGATCTTCTGTTACTGGTTTGGGCACTAATGACAAATGGAATCAATATTACTATTATCAAAAATATTGCATACAAATACCAGCACTCATTTCAAATAAAATCATCACAATTTATTTGGCATCACAAGAAACATTTTCTATTTATTTATGAATGTTCATAACTGGCTGGGACTGTTCACAGAGGTGGGCGGGGCACAGGTGATGCCCTGTTTAAAGCCCCCCAGGACAGACTCTGGAATGGGCGGGGGGGGGGGGGGGGCATTTTGAAATGCTTCAGAGACTGCTGGAGCTGAAAGTACCTAGCGCACAGCAAGCTAACGGCCGGAACACAGCTGGTTTATGACCGCAGTGCACAGTCAGAGCACTCCGGTCGCGCACTACATGATCAGTAGCTTTTAATATCACACGTGCACCTTCATAACACGCATAATCCTGACAGGTTCATAACACACATAATCCTGACAGGTTCATAACACACATAATCCTGACAGGTTCATAACACGCATAATCCTGACAGGTTCATAACACACATAATCCTGACAGGTTCATAACACGCATAATCCTGACAGGTTCATAACACACATAATCCTGACAGGTTCATAACACACATAATCCTGACAGGTGATATTACTATGCTGTTTTATATTGTTAAAGCTTCGCTGACGTTTACGCCACACCGCTGGGTGAAGGGCGGACGTCACTTTCAGTCTGATACAGCTGGATGAAAAATAACACATACACCTAAAATAAGCTGTCACTGCAACAGTTTACAGTGACCCGAGATCGACGGAAGTCATGTATACATGTACGCATGCATACATAAATAAATAAACTGGCATCTCTCTCTCATTACAGTTTCTCCAGGGGCCATCAGGCGTACAGAAGCACGGTGTATCACTGAATTTCACCCCCCACCGCTGGCCTTGTGTACCCCCGCTCCAACCAGTCAACACGCGCTTAACACGCACAGCATCACCGTGACAACAGGAACCCTGCAGACGCACCGCTCCGCACCTGTCCATCATGGGACCCCAGGCGTGACCTCACTCGACCCGCCCCGCACATGCTCAGTGGAGGCCGGGAGGCTCTCTAATGGTAAGGTCATACCTGCGGCTTGAGGCTGCGGTCGGGGGGGCGGGGCGGGGGGGTAGAGCCCCCTGGGACGGTTTCCTGAGTGGCTCAGGTGTACAGTATGACGGACTGAAGCAGTGTGTGACGTCGTGCGTAAGCAAGGAGCCCCAGAGCCTCTTCAGCCTTGTCTCTCAGCCTGCACCACAGACTCACCCCTGTGCTAAACACACTTCCTACAGGAAGCACACAGATTATGTGTGAGTAGCAGGGGCTGAGGGAAGGCCCAAACCGCACCCCGTTCAGACCGTGTGTGAGTAGCAGGGGCTGAGGGAAGGCCCAAACCGCACCCCGTTCAGACTGTGTGTGAGTAGCAGGGGCTGAGGGAAGGCCCAAACCGCACCCCGTTCAGACCGTGTGTGAGTAGCAGGGGCTGAGGGAAGGCCCAAACCGCACCCCGTTCAGACTGTGTGTGAGTAGCAGGGGCTGAGGGAAGGCCCAAACCGCACCCCGCTCAGACCGTGTGTGAGTAGCAGGGGCTGAGGGAAGGCCCAAACCGCACCCCGTTCAGACCGTGTGTGAGTAGCAGGGGCTGAGGGAAGGCCCAAACCGCACCCCGCTCAGACCGTGTGTGAGTAGCAGGGGCTGAGGGAAGGCCCAAACCGCACCCCGTTCAGACCGTGTGTGAGTAGCAGGGGCTGAGGGAAGGCCCAAACCGCACCCCGTTCAGACTGTGTGTGAGTAGCAGGGGCTGAGGGAAGGCCCAAACCGCACCCCGTTCAGACCGTGTGTGAGTAGCAGGGGCTGAGGGAAGGCCCAAACCGCACCCCGTTCAGACCGTGTGTGAGTAGCAGGGGCTGAGGGAAGGCCCAAACCGCACCCCGTTCAGACCGTGTGTGAGTAGCAGGGGCTGAGGGAAGGCCCAAACCGCACCCCGTTCAGACCGTGTGTGAGTAGCAGGGGCTGAGGGAAGGCCCAAACCGCACCCCGTTCAGACCGTGTGTGAGTAGCAGGGGCTGAGGGAAGGCCCAAACCGCACCCCGTTCAGACCGTGTGTGAGTAGCAGGGGCTGAGGGAAGGCCCAAACCGCACCCCGTTCAGACCGTGTGTGAGTAGCAGGGGCTGAGGGAAGGCCCAAACCGCACCCCGTTCAGACTGTGTGTGAGTAGCAGGGGCTGAGGGAAGGCCCAAACCGCACCCCGTTCAGACTGTGTGTGAGTAGCAGGGGCTGAGGGAAGGCCCAAACCGCACCCCGTTCAGACCGTGTGTGAGTAGCAGGGGCTGAGGGAAGGCCCAAACCGCACCCCGTTCAGACTGTGTGTGAGTAGCAGGGGCTGAGGGAAGGCCCAAACCGCACCCCGTTCAGACTGTGTGTGAGTAGCAGGGGCTGAGGGAAGGCCCAAACCGCACCCCGTTCAGACCGTGTGTGAGTAGCAGGGGCTGAGGGAAGGCCCAAACCGCACCCCGTTCAGACCGTGTGTGAGTAGCAGGGGCTGAGGGAAGGCCCAAACCGCACCCCGTTCAGACTGTGTGTGAGTAGCAGGGGCTGAGGGAAGGCCCAAACCGCACCCCGTTCATACTGTGTGTGAGTAGCAGGGGCTGAGGGAAGGCCCAAACCGCACCCCGTTCAGACTGTGTGTGAGTAGCAGGGGCTGAGGGAAGGCCCAAACCGCACCCCATTCAGACTGTGTGTGAGTAGCAGGGGCTGAGGGACAGGACTGTGTGCTGTGGTCTCTGAAGCCTGCCTGACTGGCGGCACATTACAGGCTCAGACCATCGCTGATTTAACTCCAGAGCCTTCCCACCTGCAGGCCACACAAACAAACCTGCCAACAGACTAAAGAAGCACCGTCAGAAATCACCAGAACGTCAAAATAAAAACACCCAGGGGGGGTGTAAAAACACTCCGATACCCCCCCGCATCCTCACTTATCTCCACTGACACAGCCGGCGATGCTGTTGAGCTCTGAACGAACAGCACGCAGCGCATGCCAAGCACATTTCCAACAGAACGTCTGCTTCTGCCGTCATTAAATGCTACCGCGGCATTTTCACACTGGTGTGCAGCTCTGCAGAGGTGTTTGTGGGGAGCGCTGTTTGAGAAAGGTTGAGCCCGTCAGAAGCTCTGCACGTCTCAGCCAGCCTGAAAGCTCGGAGGCGGTGTGCGGACACACGGTCTGCTTCTGGCACAAAGTGTCCTGTGGGCGTCGTCTTTAGGCACCGGGTCCTCCAGCATCCCATCAGCCCCCACACACCACCCCTTCCCCACTCCCTGTAGGAGAGTGACACGTTCTACAGAAGGAAAACGTGACTGGGTTCAGCCCAAGCAGTCACCGTTCAGAAAGAGCAGTGCCACATCTACGCACCCCTGTCTAGGGTACAACAGGAAATGGGGGTGAATTTTCTGAGCCCACCTCAGGCCCTCGCTGGAGAGACTAACGGTATGTGTCGGCTAAGCGGGATTAGCCTTATTTGTGATGTGAGTTAGACACATGTACTGCACTGTCGGGGGCAGGAAAGGGCAG
Organism: Anguilla pacifica; assembly: GCA_039654925.1. NCBI lineage: Eukaryota > Metazoa > Chordata > Actinopteri > Anguilliformes > Anguillidae > Anguilla > Anguilla pacifica. The sequence continues at coordinate 18,729,130 of CM077302.1, forward strand.
CCTGTCCCCCTCACCTCCACTATCTTCTGTATTTTTTCCGGCTTTTACTGACTGTGCCTGCCCAGGATTTTGAGGGATTTTCCACATAAAGGGAGGTCAGAGGTCATCGCAGAGTGTTGCTTATGGTCCTCAGGACTGCAGCCAATGCAGCGAGGAGGGAGGGGACAGAACCATCTTTCGGCCCTTTACCATATATTTTTAACAAGCTTTTTAAAAATTCAGAAATGTATAACTGGCAGAAGTCCTCTGCCAAACCCGGAGCTGCAGGCCCAGCGTGTTCTCATCAGGACTCTCGTGTCTAATGCACAAACTCCAAGCCGGCTCACTAACTTACACACGGCTCTTATAACTTAAACTCATTATTTCACAAATCGTTCAAGTTCGTTAATGTTCACTGTCGGTGAAGCCTGTCTCTGCTGGGAAACACATCACTACTAATAATGCAAAAAGGGAACAGATAAGCGCACAGCTTTTATACAAACATAAAAATGTAAAAAATTATGACAATTCTGCAGAGTTCCGAGTGCATTTTGTGAGGATGGCGAGCAGAAGTGTTTCCTACAAACAGTGTGTGTGAGCGTGTGTGTTATGCAAGCGTACGTGTGTTTTATACAGATTTAATGCAGACCAGTTATTTCCAGACTATATTGTCCTTCACCTAGTGGCGCTAGATTAATGAATTTCTCTACATGCTAATACAGCATGGAGCAGCAGAGTCCTAAGTCTCTCTGAAGGATGTGTTCTATAAAGTATGCACAGTGTTAACTGGTATAGCAGTACCCTTGTCTTAATAACACACCTATTTTTGCAACCTTGCCCTCAGTGAACTTTGCTGAAATAAAAAATATTGGATTAATTTAACATGGTTCTTTGGTGACTACACACACACACACACATTTCCAGCAGGGAGCTACAAGTACCGAATGAAGACTGCTAGCCCCCTGCTAGCGTCTCTCCGCGCAGTGGATCAAACCATTTGGCACGGGAGTGGGGGAATCCCATTTTTCAGCAACATATTTTCTCCGAGTTAATTTTTAACCAGATTAATCCATTACGGTAGCAGAAAGGCTGGTGCGCATAAAGCGGAGAGCAGAGCAGCCACAGCGAGCCAGAGAGTGCCGAGAGTGAAGGGTTCTTACCTGGGATACTCTGTCTCCTGATGGCCAGAGCTCCCTCTGCAGGTCTGGAGGAGTTAGAGTGCTTCGTGTAAGGCCCCTCATCTGGAGAACATAAAGGAAGCATCTGTCAATCACAGGTCTCTTTTCCAGGAAGCAACATTCAATTATTCAACAAGAATATTCTCAAAAATGAGAACCACTGACATTCTGTGCTCAACACGAGAGGCTTTAATTCTTCGTTTCACGAAAAGACTAATCTCTTTTAGGCCAAGTTGAAGTGATGGACTTGGTACAAAAGCAGAACTCAAGTAGAGCTCAAAAGCCTGACCTACAGTATTACCCCGACAATTACAGACTATTCTGAATCTCTGTACTTAAGCAGAACACAATATTCACTTTTACACTGGTCTACAGACTATGGCAGAATTTAAATTGGCTCAAAGACTAATCTTCACCAAGAGATGTCAGCTCAGGAAACAGAACACAGGTTTTGTCCTCCTCACAAAGGTGGCCTGCTGTCAGGCTGCAGATAACCGCTCATCACCTCAGCCTCCGTTAACTCCAACTTTATTCAGCACCCGCAGCAGAGCAGTGTACAGTACAGCAACCTGGAATAGCATACACTCAGCCTCCAGTTAAAGTACTACAACACTACAGCAACCTGGGCTCTCACAGCCAGCTCTGAGAGGGAACACCATGACACTGCTACAGAGGATCAACTGCAGCAACTAAAGCAAAGCACACACGCACACACGTATGCGCGCACGCACACACACTCACACAAACACGCACACGCACACATTCACACAAACACACAAACACGCACACACGCACACATGCACACACGCACACACGTATGCGCACACACACACACACTCACACAAACACGCACACACGCACACATGCACACAAACACACAAACACGCACACACGCACACATGCACACACGCACACACGCACACACGTATGCGCACACACACACACACTCACACAAACACGCACACACGCACACATGCACACACGCACACACGCACGCAAACACGCACGCACGCACACACACACACACACACACACACAAACACGCACACACGCACACATACCCACATGCACTTGCACACACACACACATGCACGCGTACACACACACACGCACACACACACATGCACGCAAACACACAAGCACACACACATGTACACATGCACGCACATACGCACATACACTTATGCACACACACATGCACGCACACACACAAGGACACACACACACACCCAGTGTAAGGACCCCATGGGGCAGATGAACAGACTGAGACAGAAAGACTCGTTGGAAACACCAAACACACATCTCCCGCAGCGCAGTCAGCAGTCAGTTTGTAAGCTACAAACGCTCAGACAGCAGCTATTTCCCTCTGCTCCGTGCCCCCCCCCCCCCCCCACGCGCCCCCCCCCACGCGAGCTCGCCTGCCTTCCCTTTCCAGTCACGGAACGGCTGCACACCAGCCCCACCAGGGCGCCCCCAGCACGATCTCTCATCTCTGCCTTCCTCACACCGCACTGCCGATGTGACTCACTGGACTGAAAGGAGACGATTCTCAGCCCCATCTGGAGGTAAATAAATTATTATTACAGCGGCAGGACTCAGCAGGTCTGCCTGCAGACAGAAAGAAACTAAAACTCCAGCAAACCCCAAGAAAACGTCTCACCAACTCCTTAGGGATACCGGGTGCCAGATGGGAAAGGGCATCAAACAAGGTCAACAGTACAGTTAGCTTTTCTAGGTATATGGATTTTATCGTGTGGATTTGGCGCATACGCTGGGTATTGTGCATGTGCTGAAAAAATTCAGGAATAGCATACACTCAGCC
>CM077302.1:18737108-18847108 GCA_039654925.1 Anguilla pacifica
GCTCTGTGCTCTGTGCTGTGCGCTGTGCTGTGTGCTCTGTGCTGTGTGCCGTGTGCTGTGCGCTCTGTGCTGTGGGCTCTGTGCTGTTTGCTGCATGCTGTGTGTGTCACAGGAACATCTGCACGCCCGTGCCAGCGCTGGTTTTGTGTTCTCTGGGTGGGCGGGACGGGCTCATCAGTGAGTCAGCAGCTCGCTGGTGTAGGACAATGCAGAGGAAGAGGAATACTTCTCCCAGATCAATACCTGCCAGCTTCTCCACAGAGCCCACCAGATGGAGAATCTCTTCATCTCACAGACTCGTCTAACCAACCAACCAATTACTCAAGTGATTCATCTGTTCATATAGCACCTTTCACACCAGTCATGTATGGGTCCCTTTCTGTCTCGTCTCTACCTGCAACCTCCCCACTTTCCCCCTGTCTAAATACAGTGAAAAGACACTGAAGGATGATAATGCACCTGGGGACGTAATACTGATACATAACATAACATAACATAACATAACATAACATAACATAACATAACATAACATAACATAACATAACATAACATAACATAACATAACATAACATAACATAACATAACATAACATAACATAACATAGCATAGCATAGCATAGCATAGCATAGCATAGCATAGCATAGCATAGCATAGCATAGCATAGCATAGCATAGCATAGCATAGCATAGCATAGCATAGCATAACGACGAGAACAGGTCATTCAGCCCACAATGCTCGCCACAAGTAAATTAGCGCTCTCATTACCTACAGACTAGAGAGTATCTAACACTGTATCAAGCCTAGTCTTGAAAATCCCCAGTTTCTGCATCTACTACATGACCTGGCAGGCTATTCCATGCATTTACTACACTCTCAGTGTACCTGCCACTGAACACAGTGTAATGCTGTGTGTGAGAGCTCACGCCCCCCCCTGCAGTGAACGCCTCCCCCCCATCCACTCCCCTCCCCCCATAAAGTGCTTTGAGATAATGTGATAAAAGGCTCTATACATTCACATTTTACAAGTGCCATCCAACAGCACTGCACTAGAATAATTCCTATCCATCAACCGCAGCTGCCAACAGTGGCGACCCAGGCCAAAGCACAGTGGTCACATGACACGTATCCACCTATCGAACGACAGAGGGAAGCCAGCGCGGGGAGGGGGAGAGGGAGGTGTAGAGAGAATGCCAGGGTCCTGTGCCCGGCCAATTGGCAGTTCCCATGGCCGAAAATCTCATCAAAGGGATGGGATCTCCCGACGGCAGCCATGATGGAAAATAATCAGTCTGGATCTGTGCGTTAGCCTGGAGTCTCCTGTGTGCGCCCCCAAAACGCAGGACAACAGGGCCTTCACCTGCACAGTGCTACAGATGCTAATGAAAAGCTCAGTGCTCCTTTAGCAGGGACACGCTATGCTGTGCCTGCGGACAGCGCAACAGTGCGGCCTCTGAATAGCCTGTGATATTTCAGCGAGACAAGCCTCACAGGGCCAAGCAGCTGTGGCTCTCTCACTGTGGAAGGGAAGCTTTTGCTGTTCCACCCACCACTAACTGCTAACACAGCACTAACCACTAACGCTACTACCAAACAACACTACTGACTGCTAACACAGCGCTAACTGCTAACACAGCACTAACCACTAACGCTACTACCAAACAACACTACTGACTGCTAACACAGCGCTAACTGCTAACACAGCACTAACCACTAACGCTACTACCAAACAACACTACTGACTGCTAACACAGCGCTAACCACTAACGCTACTACCAAACAACACTACTGACTGCTAACACAGCGCTAACTGCTAACACTACTACCAAACAACACTACTGACTGCTAACACAGTGCTAACTGCTAACACAGCACTAACCACTAGCGCTACTACCAAACAACACTACTGACTGCAAACACAGCACTAACCAGTAACACTACTAGCGAGCAACACTACTGACTGCTGACATGATGCTAACAGCTAACATGACGCTAACCTCTAACACTGGTAACAGCTAATGCACCATGAAATGCTAACTGCCAATATAATGCAGAAACAGGAGGGAAGAGAGAACACAGCACACGCTCTGCCTTGGCAAGAGCTCCATCCTGCCACTCAGCTAGAGCAGAGCACACTGTGTGGGCACGCAAACACTCTCAGCACTCAGAAGCATCGGGGGGAGAGTTCCATTTAAATTCAGTCAATTCCACAAACGATTTCAAACAAATCATTCACTGAAACACCCTCACAGAACAATCATGGGCATTCTCAATTCATTAATCGAGTTTCAATTCAATTCCTAAACTGACTGAAGCTCAATTGGATTTTTTGTGGCCTAAAATCCCAAGTTTGGGGGAAAAGCCCTGCACAGATAATCGTGGGCAGGAACTGGAGTGTCACGATAACAAAAAATATAATTCAGAGCAGCAAAATTCTTCCCATGTGTAGCAATCTCACTGCCTGCCTCCAATACTACTGGCAGCAACACTAAACACTGAACAGTAACAGGAATCCACAATATCCTCGTCCTTCATTACAGCACACATTAAACCTATGGCTGCCCCAACTGCTCCTGGTTGAATAAACACCCTTTATGCACAAGTTCTCTGGTGGTGAGCAGCCTAGCCTGGGCATCTGCAGTGACTGCTCAGCCTTGGGGGGACGGGGGCCCTCCCTCCTGGAGCAGCCAGTCAGCCCAGCTGGCCACGGACTCAAAGAGCTGTTCTTCATTCCTTGTTTTTGGGTCAAGCAGCCATGGAGAAACTGGTGCATTATTAAAAAGCAGAAAGATTGACAAGGATTTGTGGGAGAGCAGAAAAGAAGGAGGGACAGCCACTGCACATCTGTCTGCATGTGGACCAGCTGGACAGAGGGAGGGAGGGAGAGAGACAGAGGGAGTGGGGGGAGGGAGAGAACATCTCCTCTTCATCCCATGCAGGAGGAGGGCTCTTCGTCCACTGAAGGCATGAAGGCCAGGAGCCTCTTACTGCAGTATTAGCAACCTGCCTGGAATTTATAAGACAAAGGCCAATAAAGGCACTCACTCACTCTCACTCTCTCTCTTCCTCTTTCGCTCTCCCTCACTCTCTCTCTCCCTCCCTCTTCCTCTCCCTCACACTCTCTCTCCCTCGTTCACATCTCTCTCCTTCTCACAGCACACACACACACACACTCATTTTCTCTCTCCCACTCATCCTCTCTCTCTTTAACTACGTCTCAGTTTATCTCAAATTCAAATTCAAATGAGTCTTATTGCCATGATGTAAATTTACACACATTGCCAAAGCATGAGTAGAACAAGCATGAAGTAAACACACAGGCGGAATATGTTTCTGTCTGTCACTCTGAGGTCAGGGCTAAGGGCCCCAGGCAGTCTGTCTCTTTATTCTGCGCAGTGCTGAAGGGAAACAGACAGACCCATTACGCTCACCGCATGGGGAGGGTCCAGCACGCCACACCCACGCCCGGACAACAGCCGTCCCACACAAACCCCTCTGTTTAACAAGCCCCTTTCAGCAAGGGCCCTGTTTCACAGGACACCACTTCTCCCGCTGGAGGGCGTCTGTACTGAGGGGAAATGAGCGCACACCTGAGGCCGGAGGTGTGCACCGGTTTAAAGAGCGTTCGCTGCGCAGGCGGAGGTGTGCGCCGGTTTAAAGAGCGTTCGCTGCGCAGACGGAGGTGTGCGCCGGTTTAAAGAGCGTTCGCTGCGCAGACGGAGGTGTGCGCCGGTTTAAAGAGCGTTCGCTGCGCAGACGGAGGTGTGCGCCGGTTTAAAGAGCGTTCGCTGCGCAGACGGAGGTGTGCGCCGGTTTAAAGAGCGTTCGCTGCGCAGACGGAGGTGTGCGCCGGTTTAAAGAGCGTTCGCTGCGCAGACGGAGGTGCGCGCCGGTTTAAAGAGCGTTCGCTGCGCAGGCGGAGGTGTGCACCGGTTTAAAGAGCGTTCGCTGCGCAGACGGAGGTGTGCGCCGGTTTAAAGAGCGTTCGCTGCGCAGACGGAGGTGTGCGCCGGTTTAAAGAGCGTTCGCTGCGCAGACGGAGGTGTGCGCCGGTTTAAAGAGCGTTCGCTGCGCAGACGGAGGTGTGCGCCGGTTTAAAGAGCGTTCGCTGCGCAGACGGAGGTGTGCGCCGGTTTAAAGAGCGTTCGCTGCGCAGACGGAGGTGTGCGCCGGTTTAAAGAGCGTTCGCTGCGCAGACGGAGGTGTGCGCCGGTTTAAAGAGCGTTCGCTGCGCAGACGGAGGTGTGCACCGGTTTAAAGAGCGTTCGCTGCGCAGACGGAGGTGCGCGTCGGTTTAAAGAGCGTTCGCTGCGCAGACGGAGGTGTGCGCCGGTTTAAAGAGCGTTCGCTGCGCAGACGGAGGTGTGCATCGGTTTAAAGAGCGTTCGCTGCGCAGACGGAGGTGTGCACCGGTTTAAAGAGCGTTCGCTGCGCAGACGGAGGTGTGCGCCGGTTTAAAGAGCGTTCGCTGCGCAGACGGAGGTGTGCACCGGTTTAAAGAGCGTTCGCTGCGCAGACGGAGGTGTGCGCCGGTTTAAAGAGCGTTCGCTGCGCAGACGGAGGTGTGCACCGGTTTAAAGAGCGTTCGCTGCGCAGACGGAGGTGTGCGCCGGTTTAAAGAGCGTTCGCTGCGCAGACGGAGGTGTGCGCCGGTTTAAAGAGCGTTCGCTGCGCAGACGGAGGTGTGCGCCGGTTTAAAGAGCGTTCGCTGCGCAGACTGCAGGAGCTCCTCTCATGACTTTGAGGAAAATCCTTTGCTTTGCGGGGAGTGAAAAGGCGGAACGGCCGGACGGCTTCGAAGGGGAGCTGTCCCGCGGAGTTTGGGCTCCTGCGCCACGCCTCCGTTCCTGCAGCTCAGAGGAACACAATCCGCCGTGCACTGGAGCCACACAGGCGCGGAGCCACACAGGTGCGGAAGCGGGAGCCACACAGGCGCGGAGCCACACAGGCATTGGAGCCACACAGGCGCGGAGCCACACAGGCGCGGAAGCTGGAGCCACACAGGCGCGGAGCCACACAGGCACGGAGCCACACAGGCGCGGAAGCTGGAGCCACACAGGCGCGGAAGCTGGAGCCACACAGGCGCGGAGCCACACAGGCGCAGAGCCACACAGGCGCGGAAGCGGGAGCCACACAGGCGCGGAGCCACACAGGCGCGGAAGCGGGGTGCCTGTGGCACTTTGATACCGCGTAAGACGTGAACACGGAGCAAACGCACAGACATCAGCATCCCTTACAGTGCAGCCTTCCCGCGCTAGCGATGCTGCTGGGCACACTGATGGCACAGGAGCAGCCCTTACTCCAAGCTGGCTTATCCAGTCATTTCTTTAATGAAAGCTTTTGATTGGCACTTTAACCCTCATATGAGTGTCATAGGAAATGATGGTGGCTATAAACTTCCTAATTGTTCCAACAGAAGTATTCACGCTTCACAGTAAATCACTTCCCCCCCTCCCCCTCCCCCAAAGCAAACTCCAGTGGCCTCTAATATTTCCTCCAGTAATGCCCAGGAATCCTCCCCTCCATCAGCATACACAAGCAGAGAACAGCACCAGCCCAAGATCCTGCTATTTATAAGACAATGACCTGTCACTCAGAGACCATACAAATGGATGCTATTAATACATTCAGGAGCATTGAACAACAACCCATATCCAGTTACATTCAGCTTCAGCGATAATGGTCAGCCAGAGTCATTCAGATACCTCTCAACAGACAGGATGAAGTTCACTCTTATGTTACACAGATGTCATTAACGGTGCACATATGGTGCGGCTCCATCCTACCCGGGGCAGGGGCCATTTCTGGTAATAAGTAGGCTACACACAGACAATGTAAGAGGGAACTTAATGTCCAACAGAACTTCAATCATATACAAAACATGTCTGCAGGTTCGTAAGATGTATAAACCTACAGTGTTTTAATTGTCGCTCTTTAGAGGACCGCGCCGGAGACTATAGACGGAGGTGACGGCACTGGCGCGCGCGGCTCAGTGGTCTGTGAGGAGAATTCCAATGGCCGCCGGGACACGCGCGATGTCCCACGGCCCGTTAGCCATCACATCAACAGCGACTCTCTGCCACATGGACGCAGAATGCACTGCACTAACAGACGGTGACCTTTATTTGGAATGACACAAATCGCGTCTGTAGTCAGACAATGAAAAAGTAACCCTGGAATGCAATGCTTTGTGGACCTCAAAATGCAATGCGAATGAAATGGACCCCCATTAAAAGCACGCTTTATTTTAACCGATAAAAGGGCAATGCGCTAAACTACAAATATCGCTCACATTCTGTTGAGGCAAAAAAAGAAGAAAAAATATAGTCTGTAAACACTGCGGAGTGAGCATAACACTACAGCACTAGTCCTTAATGAATATTCATGTCATCCCACAAACGGGAAAACTGTTTTTGTACATCGTTATGCGATAGGCAGCATGCATGCACTTCCATAAACGGACTCACGGAAGCGCACGAAATAATACTCTGACTGCAAATCTTATCTCTATACACTAATCGCTGCCCCGCTTCACTGTCAAGCCCGTCAGAACAGTCATCAGTCCGCGTTCAAATGTCAGCAATTTCACCCTTCAGTAATACAACTCAAATACCGCTGCGCACGCACGAGCGAGAAGGGAAGAAAAGACAACCACGGTACCTTTATTCACTCTCCGCAGTATCTGACATCGGCACTTAAAAGAGACGGCTATCATTCTCGCTCACTGCTCGGCGTCAAGATGCTCGGAGGGCTCTGGAGTGGCGGATGCAGCACGCGGATATCTAGATTCCCCGCACATAGCAGGAGAAAGGTAATCCCACCGGGAAGCGACAGACTTTCAGCGCTCGCGGCGATGTAGCAGCAAGAGATCAGGTTCAAGAGCAAGTAGCGCAGAGCCCTCCTTCACCCTCTGTCCGCACGGCGAAGATTAGCGCCTTAGAATGACAAATCGTATATTCTCTACCGTTAAAAAAGGACGGTGAATTACAGGGGAGGGGGGCGCGCGAGGGAGGCAGAGCGGGTGTGCCTGCAGAGAACCGCCGTCGCCTCGCGCTGTGCCATCTGAATGGGCTTTCAAAGTTGCATGCTTGCGCGTGGAGCGCCGGCTACTGCTGCTTATCCGAGACAAATTATATTTCATTTTCATCGATGGGAAAGGCGAGGTCTCCTGCCCTTGATTGTATGACCGATAGTGTACCAGAGCCTCAAACTGATGAGACGGGGAGATTTGGACCAACCGCAGAAACTGATTATCATGAAGCCTAGCGGTTGTGTTTGCGCTTTATTTAGATAAGCAACGGAGCCAAATGTCGAGGGAATTCATCCGAGAGGCAATAGCAGATAGCCCACATTTACTTGGAACCAACCAAGAGGCAATTAATCCAGTTCATTTGCTCTATCACTCTCGATGTATTCCGCTCCACTCGCTCTCTCGCCTCAGTTAAAAAACTCGCACATACTTTTTCTTTCAAGCAAGCCTGTAAAGTGTGTGTACAATGAATGTTTTTTCCCTCGGAATTAGGAGCACAAAATAAATGGGTAACAGTGTGTTAATTTTTCCCTTTCATGCATAGTTAATCACGCACTCTGAAGCCGGTAAGGATATGACGATATTTTTTCACGGGATGTTGATCTAGAAACATCAAATGACAAAATAAAATACTTAACTCAGAAAATAAAATAATAACCGCCAAAGTTTTTCTTCTACCTATTCCCCATACTTCCACCCAAACTAGTTTATAAGTATCTGTACTGCACATACATTCGTCTATCATGTGTAACATACCATGTACCATAACTTGCATTTTGGTTCATATATAAAAATTCTATTAATTAATAATTTGATATGAATATAATTACAACAGGCGTAATGATTATTTTAGCCCCAGCCAGCATGCCGCTGTTGTGCGGAGGGGGCGGTCAGGGGTTCCGGGCTGATCTCTTCCCCCGGGGGCTGGATGCTGCACCCTAGTGGTGTTATCAGCGGGCTGCACACTGAGATGGGAATCACCGCTGCAGCATGGGAATGCGGGTCTAATCTGGGATTATATTATGACCAGAGGCCTCACACACAGCTGCAGCATGGGAATGCGGGTCTAATCTGGGATTATATTATGACCAGAGGCCTCACACACAGCAGGACGCCTGCACTGGGATTAGAGGAAAACAAATCCGCTGCACTGGGATAATGACTTACGTATATTCATGTGTGTATACAATTTGTGCATACAAATACTATGTATATACAAATACATATACATGTCACATGACCACAGATGCACACCCCCTCCCACACGCCCTCTTCCACACACCCCCCCCCCCCCGCACGCCCCCTCTCCAACCCACACACTATCCCGTGTACACTCCGCTGCACCCTCTGAATATTATTGCTGCATTGCATAATGGGAGGGATGTACACCTGCCCCCCTGCCATGTCCTGACAGCAGGAGAATATTTGGAGGATTAAAAAAAAAAAAAGAGAGAGACTAAAGTAAATGTGTCACTTTCTCCCCTCCAAAATAATATCCTTTTTAGAAACTAAAATAGCTGGCAAGTCCTTATATGAGAGTATAACTGGAGTCTGAGTCTGCCAGGTGAACAGGTGGAGATTAGTGTACACTAAACCTGAAGATGTTTTCAGTCTAATGTGCAGTCCCAGTTCAGCAAAAATGACCTGTTATGAAAAATCCATACATCAATGCATACTGTTATACTGGTTGAGGGTGATTTAAGATGTTTAATATTGAGATTTGAGCTCACAATTACAAAGATGACAAGAGGCTTTGTCACCTTGTTTTGTATGCCTAGAAAAATGTCAGGGCTTCAGTCTAGCAGGGGATGATTTAGACATTGAAAAGGGTTTGCTTAAATCTGCTTAGGGTCACTATTTAAAAGCTATGCTACTCTTTACACAGTAGAATACGATAATCTTTACTGAATATGCTGTTTACATTCAAGCATCAGACTGTCGCCACTGTTTTCCACAATGATTTTCAGTTACAGATGAACAGGGAGAAATAACAGCTTCTGTGCGGCCAGCAGCCCCTAGTGGTGACAAGAGAGCGGTGCAAGAGAACGGCCTCAGACTCCTCTTTATATTCTCGCTGACGCATCTCAATTTGCATAGTAATCATTTTCGGCAGTTAATGAATTCCTTCCTGTTATTCTCTATCAGTACTTTTCTCATATCTTCAGATCCAGGGCATCAATTATCATCACATTTCAATTCTGCAGAAACTCTTAATTGTATTTAACACAGATCCCACTGTTGTAACTTTCATTTTCATGTTTTAAGGATTCATCTGGAGCACGTTACCCTCTTAAAAATGCCGGTATCTTTGGAATACAGTGCTTTCAGAGATGAGTATTGATTCGATCAAATGCTTCCAAGAGGTGCTCAATAAGAAGTCAGTCAGATAAGAGTCACCGCAATGTTATTTTCAAATTAATAATAAGATGGCAAATTAAGTGACCCTTCCACTAATCTAAATGCATATCTTGTCTTTGTAGAACTGTGCTCCCCAGTGTATTTAAAATGCATTAAAGGTGAAATTTGGTTTGTAGATGGTGGGCTCTGCTCGGGCTGAGAGAGGCCGGTTCATTTCTCCATCGACGTGACAAATGGACTGAAATGCAGGACTGACTGATCTATAAATGCATTTCCCTATTCAGCCCAACGCACGCACGCACGCACGCATGCACGCACGCACACACACACACAGATATACACACACAGACTTATGCACACTTAGACACACACACCAGTATGTGCACACATAGCTGTGAGACACAGCTCTGAGACACAAAAATCATTTTGCCAAAAAGATTTCAGGCATGAGAGGAGAGTGTGTGCTGGGTCCCAGCAGACACCTGAGGGCTTTCTGGAAGAGAAAGCTGGTCTCACAAAGGCACTTCCTGAATCATCCTTACATCATTTCCTGTGATGAGACAACACATCAAACCATGTTCTGCCTAGACCTACAATTTTTTGCCTAGAATCCAGAATTGCAGCAGTTTTTTTGTTTTTCTCTGAGAGACAGAGAGAGAGCGAGAGATAGAGATTATATAAATATATATACATCACTGCCAGTAAAGATAATTTGAGTTTGAATTTGAGAGAAAAAGAGAGGAAAACTCCCTGAGCCTGTACAGTACAGGGTACAGAAAGAGTTCATTGAATGAAAATCAGTGCAGTGGCCCAAATTGAGCTTTTAGCCCTCTGGTTGTATTCTGGTCAAATTTGACCGATTTAAAACTTTTCTGTACCAGAAATGTGGCTTTGTTCATCTAACTGTCAAAAGGCTTCATGAACTCATGAATGCATCTGAACATACAGTAGGAATCACTTTCACTTTTTTACTGTCAAGTTTCTGGTCCAATATGGCTGGCCATAGAAAATGAAATGAGTTCATTCAGCAGAGGTAAAACACCCACACACACAGCCAAAATGGTTCTTCTTATCCTTGTTAACCTGACCATGAAATCAATGTGAACACAAACAGCACAAACTGACCCATTCAACTTCAACCACATCTCCCAATATTCCTTCAGACAGTTACGCACAACATCATTTCATGTTTGAATATAAACATTGTGCAGGTGGTGCTGCTCTTTATGTAAAAATCAGGAGTCTGACATGCAGTACAGCTCAAAACTCCAGCCCCTGCGGTAACCATATCAACCATTATTCACACAAAACCGACTAATGGCATCATCCCAGGAACATACCGCCATCACACAGGCACACGCGCATGCACATCGACAGACTTTAAGCACAGGAAGCTCCTGAGGACTACGCACCCCCCCCAAAAAGGCTCCCCAGCGCAGGGTCCTTCTGCAGGGGCACAGGGCCCCGACCTCCTGCTAACCCCCCCAGAAAGGCTCCCCAGCGCAGGGTCCTTCTGCAGGGGCACAGGGCCCCGACCTCCTGCTAACCCCCCCAGAAAGGCTCCCCAGCGCAGGGTCCTTCTGCAGGGGCACAGGGCCCAGACCTCCCGCTAAACTCGGCATTCCGCGGCGTTGGTACCATTTCGGGTTGGTGGTAGTGCGGGGGTTAACACCCCAACCTGACCTGGGGACAGCCGCTCCTCGAAGTCCGACCCGTCCCAACACAGGCAGCGTGAGGGACAGCAGGAGCACCCCGGGCCAGCCTGTTGCCGTGAAAATGGGGGCTTAGGATGGGCATCCAGTTCCAGCGTCATCGTCCCCCAGTTGGTCCAGCAGTACACTGAGGGCTGGTCCTGCGGCCAGTTTCAGCACATACTGCTCTGGGTTCGACTGATACTGACTGTGTGTGGAGGGGGGGAGCGAGAGAGAGACAGAGAGAGAGCAAGGGGGGGGGAGAGAGAGAGAGGGGGAGAGAGAGAGCAAGGGGGGGGGGGGAGAGAGAGGGGGAGAGAGAGAGAGAGAGAGAGAGAGAGGGGCAGAAGGTGGGCCCACAGCCCGGATCAGTGTCGACGCCCACTTCAACAGGAGACACAGATCTGCCCAAGTGCAGGCCTGCTCCTCCACCACCAGGGGGTGCTGGTGTTCAGGGACGGGACAGAGAGTGAGCTGGAGTCGCCGGTGTCCTCTCCGGCCGTGATGTGGGCCGTTGCCATGGCAGTAACAGTGTAAACTGCGTTTAGGTTAGACTGAGGTAGTGACAGCCCCTAGCCTCTGCTTCCATGGGGAGGAAGGCGCGTTGCCGTGGAGACCCTCCCTGGCGGATGATGGGCACTGCCACAGGCGAGGGTCAATACCCGTCTCCATTTGGACAAACCCGGCACCTCTAATTAGCACTCGTCCCGCAGAGAGCAGACGTGTGTGAACACGGACGGGGCACTGGCTAGGACGGGAACGAGCACAATTAAGGACAAGGGCGGCTGCCTCCAGTCTGCCGATCGATGACCTGGATCACCCGAACCCCTCCCCGTCACCCTGGCGTCAACGGGACAGCCGCTACAGCTCCAGCACCACACACACCACCAGGGGGCAGCAGCTGCACACGCCCTGGAGAATGATGGGTATAAGAGTCCTGCACATCAGGAAATGGAGGCCGCAGTGTTGCGTTCACACTACAGAAGGTGGGAGTCGTGGCTCTAAGCCATCAGAGTTTAAATGGAGCTCCAGACCGAGCTGAATAATTCAGATCCTCTCCCCTTCCCTATCGGCCTCCTGCTGCCTGCTCCTGATCTCTCCCCTTCCCTATCGGCCTCCTGCTGCCTGCTCTTGATCTCTCCCCTTCCCTATCGGCCTCGTGCTGCCTGCTCCTGATGTCTCCCCTTCCCTATCGGCCTCCTGCTGCCCCTTGATCTCTCCCCTTCCCTATCGGCCTCCTGCTGCCTGCTCCTGATCTCTCCCCTTCCCTATCGGCCTCCTGCTGCTGGGTCTCCTGCTGCCTGCTCCTGATCTCTCCCCTTCCCTATCGGCCTCCTGCTGCTGGGTCTCCTGCTGCCTGCTCCTGATCTCTCCCCTTCCCTATCGGCCTCCTGCTGTTGGGTCTCCTGCTGCCTGCTCCTGATCTCTCCCCTTCCCTATCGGCCTCCTGCTGCCTGCTCCTGATCTCTCCCCTTCCCTATCGGCCTCCTGCTGCCTGCTCCTGATCTCTCCCCTTCCCTATCAGCCTCCTGCTGCCCCTTGATCTCTCCCCTTCCCTATCGGCCTCCTGCTGCCTGCTCCTGATCTCTCCCCTTCCCTATCGGCCTCCTGCTGCTCCTGATCTCTCCCCTTCCCTATCGGCCTCCTGCTGCCCCTTGATCTCTCCCCTTCCCTATCGGCCTCCTGCTGCCTGCTCCTGATCTCTCCCCTTCCCTATCGGCCTCCTGCTGCTCCTGATCTCTCCCCTTCCCTATCGGCCTCCTGCTGCCTGCTCCTGATCTCTCCCCTTCCCTATCGGCCTCCTGCTGCCTGCTCCTGATCTCTCCCCTTCCCTATCGGCCTCCTGCTGCCTGCTCCTGATCTCTCCCCTTCCCTATCGGCCTCCTGCTGTTGGGTCTCCTGCTGCCTGCTCCTGATCTCTCCCCTTCCCTATCGGCCTCCTGCTGCCTGCTCCTGATCTCTCCCCTTCCCTATCGGCCTCCTGCTGCCTGCTCCTGATCTCTCCCCTTCCCTATCGGCCTCCTGCTGCCTGCTCCTGATCTCTCCCCTTCCCTATCGGCCTCCTGCTGCCTGCTCCTGATCTCTCCCCTTCCCTATCGGCCTCCTGCTGTTGGGTCTCCTGCTGCCTGCTCCTGATCTCTCCCCTTCCCTATCGGCCTCCTGCTGCCTGCTCCTGATCTCTCCCCTTCCCTATCAGCCTCCTGCTGCCTGCTCCAGATCTCTCCCCTTCCCTGTCGGCCTCCTGCTGCCTGCTCCTGATCTCTCCCCTTCCCTATCGGCCTCCTGCTGCTGGGCGATAAATATTTTCAGCAGGAAAGGACCGGGCCTATTTCAGTGCACCTCTTCTCTTAATCTCATTATAATCACACTGCGCCCCCCGGCCTCAAAAACGCTCTCCAATTTAACAGCAATCTGTCCCCTCTGCTTCGGCTCTCAGACATTTGACAGCTTTAGGAATTACGCCTCCTTGAGAGAGAGATGTGTTTACTCACAGAGCAGAGGCTGGACCACAGGACCAGAGCGCGACTCTTAGTAAGAGAACAGACGCAGATATTCTGTGATAACCCCAGAGAGACAAGCGCAGTATGCGCGCTGCAACCCCCACTCCCCAAAACTAACATTTCACACAAGAAGGCAAACGTGTTTACAAAAGTCCATCTCCCAGAATCCCGTTACCAATTTCATTTTTCAATTTCGGCTTTGTTGCGGCAGGTTCACCAGGACTGCTCAGTGAGTGTGAAATGAATGTGTGTGTGCGCGCGTGTGTGTGCATGTGTTTGTGTGTGTGTCTGTGTGTTTGCATGTGTGCGTGTGTGTGAGACAGAGATTGCACTGTGACCCTGACAAAAACACTACAATGTGAGCTGAACTTTCCCCACAAACAGCCACGCACACACCCTACATACACACACATGCACGCATACACACACACACACAAATGCACACATGCACACACACACACACCATACACAAAAAAACACATGCACAGAGACACTGTTCAACTTTTCCCTACAATTCATCACTTATCCTCTGATGCTTTGGGGAGAGAATTTGATGTTTTAAAGTCTGTATTTGTTTGGCACATCTATTGATATTAATATAAAGAGCAAGCACACTGCCTTCTACATCAGATGAGAATTGATCTGTTCAAAGGACCCCTCGAAGCGTGCTGTGAACAGGCAGTTTTTGGGACGCCCGCAGGCCCTCCTGCCACCTCCCTCCTCTCACACACAGAGAAATAACCGCGATTAAATACAGCTAATGAAGTGAAACACACCGCCAGACAGCACACTCCTACACAGGCCCTTCCATTCTGGGGAAGATCACGGACTCTGCGAGGTGCCGTCTGCCAGTGCAGATAAAATAATCCAACTCAGGGTAATTACAGCATGTGCTCCAGCACACCCAAGCATCCATCACATCCATCACATCCATCACACATCCTCCTCTATGAATGATTAAAGGTTTACATTCCGTTGGGATAACATCCCTTTAATCTCCTGTCATTTCCTACATGAACACTGACTGTGCTTTCCAGGACAAAGGAAATGAAGTGTGCAAAAACCGCAAGCTGGCCTCTTTAACTGTACACTGAAACTCTGAATCCGTGACTCTTCGACTCTTTCAATCTCGGAATCTGAACCAGAATCTGTGACTCTTTGACTCTCTGAATCTGCGAATCTGAATCTAATCAAGGTTATTCAGCATCCTGGAGAACTTGTGCAGTATGTAAATATTTATTTAGAAAGGCAACTTAAATAAACATTTGAAAAATTCTGCACGACAAGCTTGCACAACTGTTAAAGACTCATTCACGCTGCCGCAGGTCTTAGCCATTCCAGACGTCAGTGCGTTCTCTTCACTGCCATGGCTTGGAGGTACATGCAGTCAGTGGACCTGTGAGTCACTGCCATGGCTTGGAGGTACATGCAGTCAGTGGACCTGTGAGTCACTGCCATGGCTTGGAGGTACATGCAGTCAGTGGACCTGTGAGTCACTGCCATGGCTTGGAGGTACATGCAGTCAGTGGACCTGTGAGTCACTGCCATGGCTTGGAGGTACATGCAGTCAGTGGACCTGTGAGTCACTGCCATGGCTTGGAGGTACAT
This sequence comes from Anguilla pacifica, assembly GCA_039654925.1. Lineage (NCBI taxonomy): Eukaryota > Metazoa > Chordata > Actinopteri > Anguilliformes > Anguillidae > Anguilla > Anguilla pacifica. The sequence goes on from CM077302.1 coordinate 18,752,294, forward strand.
GCAGTCAGTGGAAGATGAATAACAGCACCCTCTCGTGGTAGCACACAAACATAGGCCCACTGCCACACTGGCCCACAGCAGCAGACAGATAAAGACAGTCAGCTTCAGGCAGTGTTGTTGTTTTCCTGTGAAGGAAAGTGTTCAGTGATCAGTGGTGTGCAAAGAACATTCTTCCTCACCTCCCAGTAAGCAGTGAACAGCACAGTCCCTCTTTTTGTCCTGTTTTTTTTTCTCGACACCTTTGCCTTGTGCACTCATAAGTGAATTCACAGATTTGATAATGTGCAGGTTACCTGTTAAATTAGAGTTTTAAGTGAATTCACAATCAGTTACACGCGTGTGCTCGGAATCTTCTCACACGCACAGACCACAGTTACACGCGTGTGCTCGGAATCCTCTCACGCGCACAGACCACAGTTACACGAGTGTGCTCGGAATCCTCTCACGCGCACAGACCACAGTTACACGCGTGTGCTCGGAATCCTCTCACGCGCACAGACCACAGTTACACGCGTGTGCTCGGAATCCTCTCACGCGCACAGACCACAGTTACACGCGTGTGCTCGGAATCCTCTCACGCGCACAGACCACAGTTACACGCGTGTGCTCGGAATCCTCTCACGCGCACAGACCACAGTTACACGAGTGTGCTCGGAATCCTCTCACGCGCACAGACCACAGTTACACGCGTGTGCTCGGAATCCTCTCACGCGCACAGACCACAGTTACACGCGTGTGCTCGGAATCCTCTCACGCGCACAGACCACAGTTACACGCGTGTGCTCGGAATCCTCTCACGCGCACAGACCAAAGTTACACGCGTGTGCTCGGAGTGCTTTCTCATGCGTGGTGCGTAGCTCCACAGTCAGAAGCGTTTCATTCAGGAACACCACCCAAACGGCGGAGAAAGACACACACGTACCCAAGCGTGACTTCCGCCTCTGATTCAATACGGTTACTGGACACGTTCAGAATGCCAAACAGGGCAGGCTCTTCTATCAGACAGGGCTTTCCAGAAACAAGCCTGGAGCAGACAGGGCTTTCCGGAAACAAGCCTGGAGCTTCTCCCCTGCCCTGAGAGAGCAGTCCACTGGTGTCAAAACACAGCGCTCATTATCTGAATAAAAAAATTAACAAATGAATAAATAAAATAATAAAGTAAAATATGTAAAAAAGGTTTGTTGGACAGTTCTGAGAGACACAACTATACACTCACACACACACACACACATTCAGACTTCACACACTATCACACATACACACACGCAGACTACACACACACCAACAGGCGCTGTTTCCTGACTCGTGGTACTGACACAGCTGAGCATATTAATCATGACATGTGCTTAGTTGCGCTTTGTTTGCACTGCCTGTTCTCTCACTCTGCAATCCCCACTGCCAAAGCAAAACGTATGCAAATCAATCATCATTAATAAGCAATTAGTCCCAGCTAATGCTGTCGCACATCCACAAGCACCGCTCTTTATGACTTTATCTCCTGTAAAAGCCTCATATTCCACCGGGAGAGAGCCTTACTCCGTGTTCTTGTTGTACAACTCGACATTTCCTCCCGTTTACTGACTGAAAAAAATGATTCATTTTTAAGTTTGATGTTACGAGCTACCCACAGGGCTTCTGATAAACGGCCCGTATTGTTGTGAGAGAAGAGCTCCTCCATTTGCATTCCCAAAACAGCATCCATTACTCAGCCGGTTAATCATGACATCACGGCCATTAGGGGCTACAGGAAACTGCCACACACCCTCCACGCCACCAGGGGGAGCTGTAAACCCAGTCAGGGACCGAGGGAGTGTCTCCTTGCTGCTGTTGCCCCAGGGTTGTGCTTTAATGGGGGTTTGGGGGTTCAGGTTTTGGGGGGTTGGGGCTTTAGGGGTTTAGCGATTCGGGTTCGGGAGAGTTTCAGGGTAACTGTAATTACCCCAGGGTTACAGAACAGTAACAACCCCCCTACCCCCTACCCCTGGGGTGTGACTGCATCCACTTAAAACAAGATAATTTTTATCAAAAGCCATATTAATATATATTATAGATATATATTTATCAGGAGAAATCAAGTGGTGGCCCAGAGGATCAGTGCATGCTGAGCTGATACGTCTCCCAGCATTCAGCTTGCCTCCTCACAGACAGCTTGCGCTACGCAGCCGGCGCTGGCATGCTGAAAAAGCAGGATTTTTAGGCTGACATTTTTATTTTTAACCGATTGTGCCTTCACATAATGAATGTTTATCTTGGAATAAAAAACCATTTAATACTCCAGCATGGACTGAGGTGTCAAGCACACCGCGCACTGTGAAAAAGCAATTATCCGATCCCACTGCTCCCCCGAAGATTAAATTAGGAGCGGGATGGGGCTGGACTCAGACTGCATCATGACTGCACAGCCCATATTTCTGTGAGTCACCGCCTGGCCACCTGCGGGGAATTCTCACCAAATGCGGGAAATCCATTATCTGATGTCTTGACTGTGTTAATGGCATTAATGCAGCAGTATCCAGTTTGGATCATTTATTGTATCGCGAATAGCTGGACTTCCAATAAAAGTGACACAATGGTGTTATTTTATTGCTGATTTGCGGGACACGGGGAGAACGTGCACACACATCCCCACACAGACAGGCCAGGATTCAAACCCAGGTGTGAGGTCACAGCGCTGTCCACCGCACTACCCAGATTCTACACTTCAGTCAGGGGAAAAAAACAGCACTGCACTAATTACAGAAAATTAATTACCTCTGACAGTTAGTCAACAGAGCTTTGTCAGATGCAGATGGGAGGTTAAATATGTATGATTACAGGGGAAAGAGGCTTCAGCCCCCTCCCTTCCCCGGTCCCTCATCTCCTCTCCGTGGAGACGGGAGGGATTCGCATATTCTGACAGTAGGACTGGCTTAGGGTCCATTACTGGTACAGTGGAATCCCATTAAGGGTGAACAGCACTGTACGGTGCAGTCATTTCCAACCCCTGTGAATATGCATGAGGTCCCTATATGTCCGTCAAACTAGCCTTCTCCAGCTTATGATCTCCAGGGCATTGAGTGGCATTAGAAAGGTGTATTATGCTTGTTGTTGTAGGCCTTGAAAGGTAAATATTTTCCCCATAATTTAACGCCGTGGGTTATTTTTCAGAGCGAAGGAAGCTCTGCTCTTTGAACAGCAGCTGCGCTGCAGTTGAGGAAATGAAGCGTCACAGCGAGGCACAGTGCTTTCTTTAGAGAGAAGAGAAGCACAAAGAGTCACAAAAGTGCAACTTGAAAGCACAGCCCCGTAAATCTCCATCCACAAAACCCATAATTACTGCCCCGTCAGTGCGTCTTACTCACGCCCAACGCAGCGCAGCTCCAGGCCAGAGAACGCTGAAGCACTTCACCCCTCGGGCGCTAGCAAAATACAAAAACACTCCAACAGAGCAGAGAAAGATGAATCATTCATATCCTCACAAACAGGTGCTTTACGGGGTTTACTTTGCCAGTCAGGAATGAGAGATTGGGACTGTTCTCAAACAATGTTTTATAAAGTGCCTGTGAAACTTTTTTTTAGAAAGTCCAACAATAAACATTCACATCTTAGAAGTGACTTTATACTGCACACAGTGCTGCAGGCTATACCATTTATTACACTTTTCAATCAGCCTAAAAGAAACAAATTAGAAAAGCTTTTAAAGTATATCAATTATTCAATCAGCGGGACAGAATAAATTGGATTATTACAAAGCTTATGCACCTGGGGAAAGCATTCGGCATAATTACTCCATGACAAATGGACAGGTCTCCATGGCAACTGCCATTTTATTCATTTGGACTGCAAGCCTAGAAAATCCATTAAATTGTTACTTTATCAAGACATTACAGCGCGGCTGATGTCATACTTGGTGATAAGCAGGCTGTCCTGCTATTGGTCTGCGGCAGGGACACCTGCAGCCATACTCTTCAGCACAGTGCAGGCTGTCCTGCTATTGGTCTGTGGCACGCTGTCCTGCTATTGGTCTGCGGCAGGGACACCTGCAGCCATACTCTTCAGCACAGTGCAGGCTGTCCTGCTATTGGTCTGTGGCACGCTGTCCTGCTATTGGTCTGCGGCAGGGACACCTGCAGCCATACTCTTCAGCACAGTGCAGGCTGTCCTGCTATTGGTCTGTGGCACGCTGTCCTGCTATTGGTCTGCGGCAGGGACACCTGCAGCCATACTCTTCAGCACAGTGCAGGCTGTCCTGCTATTGGTCTGTGGCACGCTGTCCTGCTATTGGTCTGCGGCAGGGACACCTGCAGCCATACTCTTCAGCACAGTGCAGGCTGTCCTGCTATTGGTCTGTGGCACGCTGTCCTGCTATTGGTCTGCGGCAGGGACACCTGCAGCCATACTCTTCAGCACAGTGCAGGCTGTCCTGCTATTGGTCTGCAGCAGGGACACCTGCAGCCATACTCTTCAGCACAGTGCAGTGAGCGAACACTCGCCGCTCTGGCAAACAGGAAGAGGGTGTTCTCAACTTAAAACGGGATTCTGTCACGAGAGGGAACAGCCAAATCACACGGAATACAGCACGCACAAAATCACCGCAAAGACTTACATCCAAAAACTACAAAAACTTAGCTTACATCCCCAAAACCGTTTCCATGACTCCTCAGCCTGCAGCTGTAAAATAATAGGAAAAGCATCATGAATATTACAAATACTGTGAGTGATGAGAATGTTCTGAAATGAATCCAATCCAGTCCACACACACACACACACACACACACACTGTACTCATATCCCTTGTGTGATGACCTGCTTCAGTGAATACCCCTCAGAAAGGCGCACTGGCTCTATGAGTGGCCCTGGATGACACGCCCTGCTGGGCCCATAAACCACCAGACATAATTTGGGGCTTGAGAGAGCTCGGGGAAAATGTGGGGGTCACAGCGTCCTACACTGACAGAGGCAAGCATGCAGGCCTCCCAAACACCGAGGTGCGGCAGGTCTGAGCACACGTCCTGAAGTCACCTGTGCAAGTTCACCCAAAACAGAACCCTCATTAATCAAACCCCCCACCCCGACCCCCACCCCACCCCAAGGTCATTCTACAGCCTCTAATCTCAAAGCTCTCCACATGCCAAGGATCAGTATTAGACTGCACAGCCCAGGAACACGCATCATGTGAGCAGGACAGTGAGCTACAACCAGCGCGGTGGTCCCGGGTTCACAGGTTCTGTGGGGAACTTAGGCCTGAAGTTTGGGAAAAGGCCTCGTAGCGCATCAGACTCCAGGAATAAGCAGCGTGAGGGTTTGTATTATCCATTATCAGACCTAACAAACAGCAAAGCATCAATGACAAGGACAAGAGCCACTGTTCAGAATATTTCAACAGATGCCAAATGATTTAAATTTCCCTTCAGCTCAGGGAAATCTGCATCTGTTGGCTTTACTTCTTCTTGTTTTTCCTGTTTGTAATAAAATGGGAAAGAGTCACACTGGTGTCAGCAGCAGTACCTGTCAGGCGGGGTTAGGGTCCCACACCCCCCCACAACCATCCCACACCCCCCCCCCCCCAACAGAGCAGAACAGTGCAGCACTAAACCTGCTCTCTAATTACAGCAGAATGCAGCGCCCCTGTTCTCACCCCCCCCCCCAGCAGTAACACGGTCCTGAGGTGGGAAATGGATCCAGCAGCTCCAGACTCTATCAGCAGCTGTAGTAAGCGCCAGCCCTCACTACTGCACTACACTACTGCATGTGCTATACAGCAAACAGCCAGTTTGAAAACTCATTTATCTTTATGTGTGTGAACAAAGTGTGCACCACCCCAAACTCACCCCACCCCCACCAACCCCCAGATCCACACAGTACCCAAACCTGCCCCACCCCCAAAATGACCCTGCCCTAAAACCAACCCCAAACCTGCCCCTACAGCCCTGTCATTTATGGTTTATTTATTATTTTATTTATTATTTGATTGCACCAAAACAAATTTTTTTCTCCCCATCTTCTCTGATTCTGTGTCTGCAACAATTGTGTTTCCAGCTCTAAGAATCGTGCATCTTGGCATCAGGGCTGAAACGGTTTCCACGGAAGCGCTTTAGGGCTGAAACGGTTTCCACGGAAGCGCTTTAGGGCTGAAACGGTTTCCACGGAAGCGCGCGCCGCTCGAGGCTCAGCGGAGCGCTTGCTCCCACGACCCGGCGCCAGAGCGATCCGCCTCGCGGCTCCAGTGAATCCCACATCCGTAATCTTCAGTGAAACACACAGCCCTCTGAATCACAAATGCGATAAAAAAAACTGACAGCTACAAAATGATCACATTGAAATGACTAATGTGACAAAATTATGCTACCAGTGCGTAATAGACTGCCATTTGACTATGCAAAAAAACTAAACTCCCAGAGAGAGAATTATGACAGGTACATTAACATTGCAGTCAGCCCGAATGAACCCAGAAACATCTTCAAATCAGTCATAAGACAGGACTGATAGACTCGGCTTTGATGCAGAACAGAGCAGGTACATTTGCACAAATGCATTATGGGACGTCAACCTCTCAGGTGCGATCATGTGACTGGCACCACCATCTTGGTGAATCAGGGTTGGCATGGAAACACGGCAGACCCTAAAAACGCTGACCGAGGAATAACTGGCCAATCCCAACAGGAGTGGGTGCTGAACGAATAGGAAGAGAGGACAGAAGTGAGAGGGAGAGAAGGAAAATTGGTCCTAATTCACAAACCAAACTCACTGAAGAGCCTTACTGTGACTCAGAGGGCACAGACAGCTGAAGAGGATTCATTAGAGATGACGGCTGAGGGGGCGGAGTTTGGCTCTGTAGTGTTTTTATATAACAGCCAGGACACGCCACGGCAAACCAATCAGCTATGGGGACACGCCACGGTAAACCAATCAGCTATGGGGACACGCCACGGCAAACCAATCAGCTATGGGGACACGCCACGGCAAACCAATCAGCTATGGGGACACGCCACGATAAGCCCCCCCTCCCTCTGGCCCCCTCGCCACCTGTACCCCAGTGAGAGCAGGATGCTCCAGACTCCCGGTTTAGGTGCTGGGAGGTGTAGTAGTACACATCCTCTCTCCCCTCAGTACTCACGGTTTAGATGCTCGGAGGTGTAGTAGTACACATCCGCTCCCCCCTCAGTACTCACGGTGTAGGTGCTGGGAGGTGTAGTAGTACACATCCTCTCTCCCCTCAGTACTCACGGTTTAGATGCTGGGAGGTGTAGTAGTACACATCCTCTCCCCCCTCAGTACTCACGGTGTAGGTGCTGGGAGGTGTAGTAGTACACATCCTCTCCCCCCTCAGTACTCACGGTGTAGGTGCTGGGAGGTGTAGTAGTACACATCCTCTCCCCCCTCAGTACTCACGGTGTAGGTGCTGGGAGGTGTAGTAGTACACATCCTCTCCCCCCTCAGTACTCACGGTGTAGGTGCTGGGAGGTGTAGTAGTACACATCCTCGTAGCCCTCGTGGTAGTCCTCTTCTGGCCGGTACTTCTTCCCCTTCCGGTGCCGGGACCGCCGGATCAGCCGCACCAATCCCAGGAAGCGCTCCATGGCTATCGCGCTAACCGCCAGCTCTCAAAATGCCAACTCACGAACCGCCAACCCCTTAACCGCTAACTCTCTAACCGCCAACCCCCCCTCCCCAGCCCAGCTCCCTCCTGCTCCACACGGACACAGCAGCCTGCAGCGTGGAGCCTCTGCCAAGTCACAGCGCGCTGTGTGTGTGTGTAAGAGAGTGAGAGAGTGTGTGTGTGTGTGTGTGAGTGAGAGTGTGCGTGTGAGTGTATATGTGTGTGTGTGAGTGAGAGTGTGTGTGTGTGTGCCTGTGTGTTCTGTAGGGTCTGGATAAAAAGGAAAGCACACACACAGACACACTCACACACAGAGTGAGAGAGAGAGAAAGAGAGAGAGAGAGCCTCTGTCTTTCACAGTCTCTTCGAGGAAAGAGACAAAGTTCAAAGGAGCAGCCAGACTATGAATCCCACTGCCTGAGGTTTACTACCAGAGCTGCTCCACTCTCTCTCCCCCTCTACCGCCCCCTTTCTCTCCCTCTCTCTCTCTTTATCCCTCCCCCTTCTCTCTCTCTCTATCTATCTATCCCTCCCCCTTTCTCTCCCTCTCTCTCTTGCTATCTCTCTCTCACTCTCCATCTCTCACTCCCCCCTTCTCTCTCTCTCTCCTCCCTCACGCTCTCTCTACACACTGTCATTCCATTCCAAAAGGGGGAGGAGGAAGGAGGAGGGGGGTGGGGGTTGTGCACCTTGTAATTTAACTGTTGGCGAGTGAGAGGGCCACAAAGCAGGACAGGATGAAGACCTAACCCCTAACCCCACAACCCCAAAAATCGTAACCCCTAACCCTAACCCCTAACCCTAACCCCACAGCCCCAAAAATCCTAACCTCTAACCCTAACCTAACTGATGAGATCATTATGATGTCACTGAACAGAGACAAGCTCCACCAATCATACAGTATGCTGGCAACAGCCAACAGAATGACAGAGATAGTAACTGTTGGATAGTTTCTGGCTATGCTGCTGGGATCCCTGTTGGAATTAACAAAGAACACTATCCACCAATCACCATCGCTGTTGTTCTACTGTGTTTACCAATGTACCTCATGACTGGTTGAGCTCCCCTCTCTTTATTCTATCAGTAAAAGGTAGAAACCCGTCTATTTTATCAGCCATACAGTATAAGTGCTGACTCCATGCTGCTGCTGGGATTGTATCTGAAGGAAAGCTCCTGAGATACGCATCCTCACTGTGACTGAGCACCGCCTAGCACAGCCTAACACAGCCTAGCACAGCCCAGCCATGCCAATAAACAGGGCTCCAGGGACCTCTCCTTCAGCCATCGATTCATGTGTCAAAACGACGGCAGTGGAGAGACTGTACCGCTTCTCTCGCCCCTGTGACAGGGAAAACAGTCATGCTAACAAGAGAGTAGCGACAGTGCAATCAATAAAAAATTAAACAAAACGATAAAACCATTTTAAAATGAAAGACGTGTGTGGCCATATTGCATTCAAAGTGCAATTAAAGGACTGCCAGGTTCAAAGTAAGGTTGATGGACGGCCAGGTCGTAGTGTAAACGCAGACTAATCTCACGTTTGTTCTAAAGGGGTCTTCACTTCTCTCCTTTCTATCGCTATGCCATTGCTACTGAAATTTAAAGTACAGTTACAGGGAAGCAGAGCGCTTGCTTTTCCTCCAGAGGATACACAAACAGTGTGTGTGTGTGTGTGTGTGTGTGTGTATGTGCGTCCGACTGGGAAGCCAAACAGAGAGGATTTACGGCTCAGTCGTGCCACACCCTCTCTCTTCATTTCACGCATGAGTGGGGAACTGTCAGAAGGTCCCTTGTCTCTCACTCAGTCACCATGGAGTCCTTCAGAGATGGTTTTTGAGTTGTGAGGTAGAGGTACAGCTACACAGTCCCTAAAACCTGTACTACACTACCTGTCTCTCTGGACCACTAAGTAACGAATACACACCTACACTACGAGGGCCAAATCATGCTCCGCTGATCAGCAAAACACACTTCCACGAAGTGCCCCAGGAAACAGCCTTATGAGGGGGAGGGGGGGAGAAGTGGCCCTCTCCCTTTTACACAAAACAGGCCAGTCCGCTCGGAGAAAAGCGCTCCTTAAAATAAACACCAGTCACTGGGGTTTCTGCCTTACTGCACTGTGGCACTCACGGTCATCGATAAGTGCTCATGTATTATGAATCAGATCAGTGACAGTTAAACCCACAACTCTGAAGCCTGCAATCCCATGGTGCAGTGCTTCATCGTGTTTATAAACTAAGACCTCAGCATTTTAAAATGCTTTTTCCACAGACTTCAGCACCCGTTCATGTTTTGACCTAAATGGTCTTGAAGTCATCATTTACCTGATGCACCTGTGAGTACAGCCAGATGTTCTGGCTCAGACTGAGATTCTACACCCCTCCCCCCGGTGATGACATCATCGATGGCCCCGCCCCCATTGCAGGCCTGTTTTATGTAGCGCAGTCTGAAGGATGAATAGGCTGGCTCAGAGCCCACTGCTACGAAGGGACGTCAGTTTAGATCAACCCTGCAGTCAGTTTATTTCATCCATTCATCTGTCCCAGCTAATGCACCAGTCAGAATTACTGCGCATAGAAAATATTATATAAGGTGTTTGGATTGTGTTTGCACGCATGGCTCCACAAACTGAAAGGAGATATAGGAACACGGTTTGGCTTCGGCATAAAAATGTTCAAAAGTGCTTAAGGATTTCCATATTAGGGAAGAGCTGGATTATTTCTGTGCCTCAGCCCGTGACTGGCTGTCCTGCGGCAGGAGAACAGAGCAGGGACGAGACAAACAGGGTTTTTTGTCCCAAATATGAGATGCAAATAAAATGTAAAAAAAAAAAAAAATTGGGGAAAGGGACAGTTTCAGAGGCTACTCTAGTCTTACTCTGACTGAATAACCGCAGGACCAGTCAGAAGGGCAGCTCTCCCGGTTCTGTGAAAGATCAGAGTGCAGCTCTGGCCCTGTTCTGTGAAAGATCAGAGAGCTGCTTGTGGGAGGGTCTCTGCAGCAGGCTAAACGAGGAAGTCTGAGCACTGACATCTCAGATGACCGGTGGCCATCGCTGCCCTCTGACCCTGCGAGTGACCCCTGACCCCCTCTGGGGGACGTAACGCTCTTTTTAATTGCAGCTGGGAAGAGTCCCCAACTCAGCCAATCAGAGCCCAGCCAGTTCACACCTGTCCCGCCCCAGAGGACGCCCTGGTCTCGTCCTGGGACGGGGGGAAGTCCTGGCGTGTTCACGCACGCCACAGTGATCGCTAAATGCTCAGCATGTCACAAGCTGTCGGCTCAACGCTCAGGTACAAATAAAAAAAATATTTCACTTAGCCATGAATACACTCAAATGAATACCGAATTGGAGTAAATATGTTTCTGCTAATTATAAAACATCTTTAGTTTTTTCCTTTAAATAAGGTCAGACATGATGTGTTGTTACTATGCCACACTAAGAGCTGCACGGCAAGTTATTTTAATTTTGCATCCTGATGAGGTCAGAAGATGGCTGAGCTCTGGAGGAGGCAGCCTCTGTCCCCGTTGTCTCCAGGCATTACCCATCACCCCACACTTATAACATCACAACACTCAGAACAACCAATTTGCTCCTGTTAAGGTTCTGGAGACATTGATCCAACTGGACAAGATGAATTATGGGTAGGGGCCATCATCCTTGGAATGCGTGATAAAGGAAGCGCTGGAGAAGGAGACGGGCGATAAACTGCTCTTTATTTCGCCTCCTGCCCCCACAACTGCAAAAGCGTCCCGGCTGAAACTCGTAAAGTGCATTTCTGAGAGGAAACGCGGAATTCCTGACATTCCTCCGCTCCCCAACGGCGGTCCGACGGGTTCTCACCGGGACGGTAGAAGGACCGACTCCCCGCCACAGACTGCGTCTCCTCACCGAGCGGCCGAGTCGTTTACGATGGAGCAGCCTGGACTCATAAGCGATGTGTGATAAAACCGATGGGCTGTGAAAGCAGATCAAGAGAAACGCTCTCCTCCTGTTAAGGTGCTATAGCCATTAACATGGGGGTAGCAACAGTAAATCCACACGTGCTTTATAACAAAACTACACCCCTGGAGCTCCGCCTACCTCAGCCAAGAGGGGACAGATGCACCAATCTGAGCGCTCTGATCAGCAGTTCTTACGACGAGGCTGGAGAACATGATCATTCCAGGCATTTCATTCTGGTTATTGAGATGATTAGCCCATAATAAATCACCTGTTCATCCAGGCGCCACACGCCGCAGGTCTCTGGGGATTCTCTATCGACATGGCAACCTGTTGGGGAAAGGAATGGCTGTGACCCCAATCCCGTTCGGCGAAACGGTGAATCTGAGGGAGGACCTCTCTGCTGAGCGCGCACACACTGAAACGGGACAGGTGTGGCCAAAAGCGCTCTGCACAGCTCGCCAGGTCAAAGGTCACGGCCTTTCACCTCTGACATCAGCAGGAGCACAGAGTGAATGTCTCACAGCAGCACAAACAGGAGTGGAATGCTAAGTGCTCAGGAGTTTCCCTGCTGCTAATCTCCAACACCGGCCTCCTGATGCTAATGAAAAGGCCCTGACCCAGGGCTGGGAGCAGCAGACGGTGTTAAGGCCTTAATTACCCCGTTTAACCTCAAATTAAAGGCCTGCACAGACAGGTGGCGGCCGGCTCTGGGTCTACAGCGCTACGCTTCCCACAGTCCCAAACGCTACAGCGCTATGCTTCCCACAGTCCCAAACGCTACAGCGCTACACTTCCCACAGTCCCAAACGCTACAGCGCTACACTTCCCACAGTCCCAAACGCTACAGCGCTACAGCGCTACAGCGCTATGCTTCCCACAGTCCCAAACGCTACAGCACTACGCTTCCCACAGTCCCAAACGCTACAGCGCTACGCTTCCCACAGTCCCAAACGCTACAGCACTACGCTTCCCACAGTCCCAAACGCTACAGCGCTACGCTTCCCACAGTCCCAAACGCTACAGCACTACGCTTCCCACAGTCCCAAACGCTACAGCGCTACGCTTCCCACAGTCCCAAACGCTACAGCGCTATGCTTCCCACAGTCCCAAACGCTACAGCGCTACAGCGCTACAGCGCTATGCTTCCCACAGTCCCAAACGCTACAGCGCTACAGCGCTACAGCGCTATGCTTCCCACAGTCCCAAACGCTACAGCACTACGCTTCCCACAGTCCCAAACGCTACAGCACTACGCTTCCCACAGTCCCAAACGCTACAGCGCTACGCTTCCCACAGTCCCAAACGCTACAGCGCTACACTTCCCACAGTCCCAAACGCTACAGCGCTACAGCGCTACGCTTCCCACAGTCCCAAACGCTACAGCGCTACACTTCCCACAGTCCCAAACGCTACAGCGCTACAGCGCTACAGCGCTATGCTTCCCACAGTCCCAAACGCTACAGCGCTACACTTCCCACAGTCCCAAACGCTACAGCGCTACGCTTCCCACAGTCCCAAACGCTACAGCGCTACAGCGCTACAGCGCTATGCTTCCCACAGTCCCAAACGCTACAGCGCTACAGCGTTACACTTCCCACAGTCCCAAACGCTACAGCGCTACAGCGCTACGCTTCCCACAGTCCCAAACGCTACAGCGCTACACTTCCCACAGTCCCAAATGCTACAGCGCTACAGCGCTACACTTCCCACAGTCCCAAACGCTACAGCGCTACGCTTCCCACAGTCCCAAACGCTACAGCGCTACACTTCCCACAGTCCCAAACGCTACAGCGCTACACTTCCCACAGTCCCAAACGCTACAGCGCTACGCTTCCCACAGTCCCAAACGCTACAGCGCTACGCTTCCCACAGTCCCAAACGCTACAGCGCTACACTTCCCACAGTCCCAAACGCTACAGCGCTACACTTCCCACAGTCCCAAACGCTACAGCGCTACGCTTCCCACAGTCCCAAACGCTACAGCGCTACGCTTCCCACAGTCCCAAACGCTAAAGCGCTACAGCGCTACGCTTCCCACAGTCCCAAACGCTACAGCGCTACGCTTCCCACAGTCCCAAACGCTACAGCGCTACGCTTCCCACAGTCCCAAACGCTACAGCGCTACGCTTCCCACAGTCCCAAACGCTACAGCGCTACACTTCCCACAGTCCCAAACGCTACAGCGCTACACTTCCCACAGTCCCAAACGCTACAGCGCTACAGCGCTACGCTTCCCACAGTCCCAAACGCTACAGCGCTACGCGTCCCACAGTCCCAAACGCTACAGCGCTACGCTTCCCACAGTCCCAAACGCTACAGCGCTACAGCGCTACACTTCCCACAGTCCCAAACGCTACAGCGCTATGCTTCCCAGTCCCAAACGCTACAGCGCTACACTTCCCACAGTCCCAAACGCTACAGCGCTACCCTTCCCACAGTCCCAAACGCTACAGCGCTACACTTCCCACAGTCCCAAACGCTACAGCGCTACGCTTCCCACAGTCCCAAACGCTACAGCGCTACGCTTCCCACAGTCCCAAACGCTACAGCGCTACACTTCCCACAGTCCCAAACGCCAGCAGAAAGAAATCAATGAAGCGAGTCCTGTGTGAGACTGCAGAATGGCGCTACTGCTGCTTCAGTCTCCCTCAACACAACCCCACCAACGCTGCCTAGCACACACAACCCCACCAACACTGCTCTGTCCAGCACACATAAACGCAGCAAACGAAACCGTCCTGTCAGCAAACGAGCGCTCACACAGTGGAGCGACAGGGCTCACACCAGCGCCGCTCGCCTCTTAAGCAGACGAGCGGTTAGAGAAAACGAGCGGTTAGAGAAAACGAGCGGTTAGAGAAAACGAGCGGTTAGCGGGACGGGACGACTGGCGGGTTTTTGGAAGGACGCGGGTGATCAGATGCACAAATGTTTGTTTATCAGGCCAGGCTGCTCAGAGGCACCTAACGACTGAGCTGATGGGCTTATTATGGGCTGCCGCTGTTCGGGACGATCAGTTCTCTGCGTGTGGGTGAAGAGGAGCTGCTCACTCAGCGATTCTGCCGGTAAATTCTAGGTACAGCAGGAGACCCACGGCCAGGTGTACAGGAAACCGCACATCAGCCAGTTTCCTGTACGCAGGTACACAGGTACGCAGGTACGCAGGTAAGCAGGTAAGCAGGTACGCAGGTACCTAACATACGCACGAGTGAGCGGCTGACTAAAACGCCACACAAACAGCAGGGCCTTCTGCCGCCATAAAGCACAGAGCACCTCAGCTAACCCCGAAACCCGCCTCCCTCCCGCCCCTATCCCTGTCCCCAGAACAGCTGCAGGCCCACGCCACATTAAGCACATCCGCCCTGAGCTCTGCTGCGCGTGCAGTTTACACCAAACCCGCTATCAGTGAGGGGGGGCTTCCAGCACCAGCTGGGGTCACATTCTGTGGCCGTTTAAACAGGACAGAGGGGGCGAGGGAAACTCGCTCGCCCGGAGACCCGGGCTCAGCTCACGCCGCGGTTAGTGCCGTATTCCACCACGCCATTAACGCCAGGAATTGTGGGACGTTCTCCGGAGTTCAGGGTTAACCGTCATAGCGGGGAAAGACGGGTTTAACGAGCTGCGTAGCGGCATTATGGAGCGCATTCTGCACCGGAGCAGAGACGGGGGCCCAGACCATGTGTGTGAGCAGGACGCTGCATTCCACAGTTTCTATAACGGGAACAAGGAAATCGTCCAATCAGCAGATTACACCCATCATCGTTACTCAGATGAGCTGACCTCCGGTTTTAAAATGGCATGTGGTATTTTTAGTTTCCAGTGCCATGCTTCTTTGAATATATTCATGTGATGTACATCATTACAGGTTACTCACACCTTCACACTTCCAGCCTCAGCATGCAGCTCTTAAATGAGCCATCAGCACCTCAGCAGCTCGAACCCTGGATTTCAGGGCCCAGGTCTCTGTCTCCTTAGGCCTGTCTCTGTCTCCTTAGGCCGTCTCTGTCTCCTTAGGCCTGTCTCTGTCTCCTTAGGCCCACGTCCCTGTCCAGCAGGAACTCCAGGCCATCTGGGCTGGGATCCAGCTGGAACACGGACCGCGTACACATCAGCAGCGGGTCTAGCGCCGTCCATTTGGGCGGGAGTTACGATGTGAGCAGGAGAGTAAAGGAGATTAATGAAGGCGCTGTCCACACGGGACGTGTGCAGGCCACTACTTTAAGAGGCCATTCTGGCTCAGAGAGCAATCACAGGCGGAGGCCATTCTGGCTCAGAGAGCAATCACAGGCGGAGGTCATTCTGGCTCAGAGAGCAGTCACAGGCGGAGGTCATTCTGGCTCAGAGAGCAGTCACTGGCAGTTTCCCCATCCCTGGGGTTCAGTCCCTTTGGAATGAGGCTGTTTCAGTTCCTCGTGAGCGTTACCCAACACCACGTAAGGGAGGACACTGATGAGCTTGGACACTGTGATTCACTGACCCAAAATCATTCCCCTAACCCCCTCCCTGTACAGACATCCCTACACAGAGATGTCCAAATCAATTCAGTTATCCCCACATATCTAGTGTTACAGTGCAGAAAGAGAGAGAGAGAGAGAGAGAGAGAGAGAGAGAGAGAGAGAGAGCCATAGATGGCAGATTGGGAAAGCAGGCCTTGCGTGTTGCTCATCAGAAATGTAGTTGTACATGGAGTGCAACAACTCGGTGTTGAGTGCAGACCTGCTTCGTGAGGGTCGCTCAGTGTTCAGACACAGACCTGCTTCATGAGGGTGGCTCGGTGTTCAGAGCGCAGACCTGCTTCGTGAGGGTCGCTCGGTGTTCAGACGCAGACCTGCTTCGTGAGGGTGGCTCGGTGTTCAGAGCGCAGACCTGCTTCGTGAGGGTGGCTCGGTGTTCAGAGCGCAGACCTGCTTCGTGAGGGTGGCTCGGTGTTCAGACGCAGACCTGCTTCGTGAGGGTGGCTCGGTGTTCAGACGCAGACCTGCTTCGTGAGGGTGGCTCGGTGTTCAGAGCGCAGACCTGCTTCGTGAGGGTGGCTCGGTGTTGAGAGCGCAGACCTGCTTCGTGAGGGTGGCTCGGTGTTCAGAGCGCAGACCTGCTTCGTGAGGGTGGCTCGGTGTTCAGAGCGCAGACCTGCTTCGTGAGGGTGGCTCGGTGTTCAGAGCGCAGACCTGCTTCGTGAGGGTGGCTCGGTGGAGGGTCGCGGGGAAAAGGAGAAGACTCGCAGAGCGGTGGTTAATAACGCCGTTTCCACGGACACCAGCGGCGCGAACGCGATTAAGCAGCGCGAGACCAGCGGTCAGGAGGGAGGTGGCCAAGGGGGGGCTCTCTGACATCAGACGCGCACAGTGGGTCAGTAACTGCAGCTGTGATTGGCTGTTCACACAGACGAGCTCCACTGCCGCGTACACACAGCGCCACACTGCCACACACTTCTCCCAGGGTCACACACACTCCCTGCGTCTCACGCACACACTCCCTGCGTCTCACGCACACACTCCCTGCACCTCACACACACACACACACACTGAGACTCACACACACACACACACTGAGACTCACACACACACTGCACCTCACACACACACACTGCACTTCACACACACTCACTGCGTCTCACACACACTCACTGCGCCTCACACACACACACTGAGACTCACACACACACACAGCGTCTCACACACACACTCACTGCACCTCACACACACACACACACACTGAGACTCACACACACTGCACCTCACACACACACACTGCACTTCACACACACTCACTGCGTCTCACACACACTCACTGCGCCTCACACACACACACTGAGACACACACACACTCACTGAGACTCACACACACACACACACTGAGACTCACACACACTCCCTGCACCTCACACACACACACACACACTGAGACTCACACACACACTGCACCTCACACACACACACTGCACTTCACACACACTCACTGCGTCTCACACACACACACTGCGTCTCACACACACACACTGAGACTCACACACACACACTCACTGAGACTCACACACACACACTGAGTCTCACACACACACACTGAGACTCACACACACACACACTGCACCTCACACACACTCACTGCGTCTCACACACACTCACTGCGCCTCACACACACACACTGAGACTCACACACACACACTGAGACTCACACACACACACACTGCACTTCACACACACTCACTGCGTCTCACACACACTCACTGCGCCTCACACACACACACTGAGACTCACACACACACTCACTGAGACTCACACACACACGCACACACTGAGACTCACACACACTCACTGAGACACACACACTCACTGAGTCTCACACACACACTCCCTGTGCCTCACACACTCCCTGTGCCTCACACACTCATTGGGTCACACACACACACAGCACTGCAGGGGGAGACGGAGTGGGCAACAAACTTCACATTACTGCAGAACTTTCCCAGGCCTGCGGGACTCCATTTTAGCATGTGTAAGTGGTGGGATTATCTGACTGCTGTTTGCCAGGGCAGAGTAATTCTGTGAATGTTTAGACGTGCTGAGAGTGGTGGGGAGTGAATGATGTATTTATAACGCGGGGGGTGTGCCGGGTCAGTTGAGTGAGCTGGAATGTGGGGGGGGGCATGTCCCATTGGTATGCGGTCTCTCCCCTACGTGACCTAAGCCCCCCCTCCAGCTCCCCGGGACTCTGGCTCAGCCGGTGTCCAGCCAGCACAGCTCAGTGTAAATTCGGGTGATTTTTCTCATGTTGTCTCTCCGTTAGCTGAGGGTGTAACACACACCACGGCGGCCGCGTCGTACGGCGGTTCCATCGATCGTAAACGCCCGCGCTCGCCAGATAAATCAGCCACGGCCGGCGGGTTTATCCTGGTCTCCGAGCAACCGATTCTCCCGCTTCAGGACGGCGGTAAATTCTCAGAGTCGTTTGAGTCGTTAGCGAAGAAGAACGGCGAAACGCTGGCGGCCCCCGCAGGTCGGAGACGCTCACGCAGGAATGCGCTGAAGCGTTTTATCTGGTTTCCTGGTTTTATGGGCGCTGGTCTAGAGGGTGATGGAAGCTGGCGCTTCATCTACAGAAACTGCGTTTCGCCAAGCAGCTACCCACAATGCACTGCTCTGAGGCAGCATGTTGTTCCATTTCGGTATTTCCTGTTTCCTGAGGGTTTCTACGGAAACAGGAAGGTGGGGCAAAGGAGTGGGTACACCAGCAAGCTTAAAATGATGTCCAATGTTCTCAGACACACCGAGTCTGAGCCTCAGCAGCTAATGCTGTGTGAAACGGAAGATTAAGGATTATTAAGGATGTTAAAATAATGAAAAGCTCGGGACAGGCATTCGAACCCAGGGCACAGCAGGACATGGATTCTCCCGCAAAAACACCCACCTGTATTTACACCTGTATATTTTAATTTGTCAGTGTGCTAGAACTCCATTTCTTTCAGGTACCAGCCCCCAAGAGGACTAATTTTATCAAAAATATTACCCAAAATAAACCCCAAACAACGCTCACATTTTTGGGTTTGATTTTTAGACACACAATCCTGCACGTCTTCCTGATTGAGCCCTGAGGCACAGGCACTGGGTCACATGACCCGAAACGGTCATGAGCAAATTACACACTCAAACCCGAGGCCCAGCAGAGGTTAATACTGTTTGCATAAATCATGTTTGCAATGCCGGGTCATACAGTTAATTATGCTTCAGGTTCCACAGTCTTGGTTCTCAACACTGCTGTGAATTACACATGGGAAATTACACAGAAAATGAAGGGAATCTTTTATGGGCCATATAACAACAGTGCATAATTAAACACAAATTAAACAAAATTACTCTTTAATTCACTGCATAATTAAAATCATTTTAGATTGTTTTTGTGACTTTCCCCACAACAGGGGCTTCTAAAATTCACATGTACTTACTCTGCTGTGTTAAAATAGCTGCAGGATTAGAAGCTGAAGTAAATGTTACAATTATTGTGCCATAGTCTTTACAAGCGTCATATGCAGTCATATCTAATATAGACCTGCCTATCAATGGTGGTCAGGAGTATTATTAGTCTCTTACTGTTGCCATTTGGCCATAGACTTCCATGCAGAATTCACCTGCAGCCTCTGAAAATTGATTTACAGCTCCCTCTAGTGGGGGAAATATAAAATTACCAAACATATGACAGAAATGCAAAGATTAAACAATTACAGACTGCTGCAGGCAGGTTTACAGAGTCAGGGACAGAGAAGGCCCCTGGAGGATTGGCCAACCCGAAAAGAGCGGGAAAACGTGCTGCGACACGACTGAGTCACACTCACTGAGGAAGACACTACAAACAAGTCCTCCAGAACATACACTCACACACTCACTGAGGAAGACACTACAAACAAGTCCTCCAGAACATACACTCACACACTCACACACTCACTGAGGAAGACACTACAAACAAGTCCTCCAGAACATACACTCACACACTCACTGAGGAAGACACTACAAACAAGTCCTCCAGAACATACACTCACACTCACTGAGGAAGACACTACAAACAAGTCCTCCAGAACATACACTCACACACTCACTGAGGAAGACACTACAAACAAGTCCTTTAGAACATACTCACACACACACTCACTGAGGAAGACACTACAAACAAGTCCTCCAGAACATACTCACACACACACTCACTGAGGAAGACACTACAAACAAGTCCTCCAGAACATACTCACACACACACTCACTGAGGAAGACACTACAAACAAGTCCTCCAGAACATACACTCATACACTCACACACTCACACACTCACTGAGGAAGACACTACAAACAAGTCCTCCAGAACATACTCACACACACACTCACTGAGGAAGACACTACAAACAAGTCCTCCAGAACATACACTCACACACTCACTGAGGAAGACACTACAAACAAGTCCTCCAGAACATACACTCACACACTCACACACTCACTGAGGAAGACACTACAAACAAGTCCTCCAGAACATACACTCATACACTCACTGAGGAAGACACTACAAACAAGTCCTCCAGAACATACTCACACACACACTCACTGAGGAAGACACTACAAACAAGTCCTCCAGAACATACACTCACACACTCACTGAGGAAGACACTACAAACAAGTCCTCCAGAACATACTCACACACTCACTGAGGAAGACACTACAAACAAGTCCTCCAGAACATACTCACACACACACTCACTGAGGAAGACACTACAAACAAGTCCTCCAGAACATACTCACACACACACTCACTGAGGAAGACACTACAAACAAGTCCTCCAGAACATACACTCACACACTCACTGACAAAGACACTACAAAGAAGTCCTCCAGAACATACACTCACACACTCACACACTCACTGAGGAAGACACTACAAACAAGTCCTCCAGAACATACACTCACACACACACTCACTGACAAAGGCACTACAAACAAGTCCTCCAGAACATACACTCACACACTCACTGAGGAAGACACTACAAACAAGTCCTCCAGAACATACACTCCCACACTCACTGATAAAGACACTACAAAGAAGTCCTCCAGAACATACACTCACACACTCACACACTCACTGAGGAAGACACTACAAACAAGTCCTCCAGAACATGCACTCACACACACACACAAACACACTCACACACACTCACACATACACTCACACACATGCACTCACACGCTAACTGCAGCTTTAGCAGGTGTACAGGACACACACTCCATCACAGCCTGTTTAACAGAGAAAACGCAGCTCCTGTGCTGATAATAACGTTTGTCTGCATTCAGACACAGGAAGAGAAGGCCCAGATGTTCAGATACAAAATGGTCCTGTATTTTTAAGCCATTTTTATCAGCTATTTACCCCAATTACCCCAATTACCCATTCCCCATCCCATTTAAAGCAATGCCATCATAGCTGGCTTTGCAATGTACGTTTGCAATGACACTAAAGCCTCCTGCTACCAACCAGAATCTCCTCAATCTCCTAGTTCACGACTTATAGAGTACACGACGAACCTGGAGTGAGCTATCTGGGCAGTAGATGGAACGTCTGTGCTAGCACTCTCCACACATTCAAATTTTCCCAACTGTAAAACAGGCATTTTCTGGGAAATTTCGGGAATCCTCCTTAAACTGAAGGATCTTTCTGAGGAACTCTGTCCCAGGCTCAAGCTGTACAGTTTATTAATTGATCTCCAGTCTGTTTATCCCAGGAGGGACTTCAAAGCTCAGAAATAAAACTTACTTCAAGGTGCTTCTCTCAAAAGCCCACATTTATACACGTTTATACGAAACAGAAAGAGACATTTCAGATGACTGATGAAGTGATAAAACTGAAAGTGAAGGTGGCCAGGCTAGGAAAAAGTATCCATGGTGAGTCAGACAGCAGTCTAATAAAGACCTCAACAGCAATCTGTGTCACAGCCAAGCCTCAATAATAAGCCTGATAACAGCCATGCAGAATGAATGTCCTGCCCATCCCGTAGCACGCTGTAATTCAATGTCACATCCACGGTGCGTTCACTCTGAATCTCAGGAGAAAGGCAATCTTCAGCCGGTCGGCTGGATTTATCCAGAGATTTGCAGGATTTAAGTGATGACAGATTTAAACTCCCACACAGTGACATTGGTTTTGACCGAACAGAATGACCAGCCTTTTGACAAATGTCAAAACAAGAAGGTTGTGTTGAAGCTCAAAAACTAAACCGCTCACGTAAAGTCCATTAGGGGCTAGACAAACAGCCATGCATCAGTACCTTTCGAGGAGCAGTGAAGTGCCTTCTAAACAGGCACTGATACTGCTTTAGTGCAGAGACGGCATCAGTGCCATCTTCCCTCTGTTCATTGTGGAATAAAATGGACACTTTGTGCATATATCTGCTCTATCCAGAACTTCAAAAAACTTCTATCTTTGAAAAGGGGACACTTTGAAATGAGACTGACCTCCACAACTGCAGTGGCAGACAACCCAAGAGGACCAGACACACGGCCTACCCTCCAGTCCAGGGGTATCCAGACTCATCCGAAAAGGGCCAGGATGGGTTCATGTTATTGACCAGCACAAAGACTCCTGAATCTACAAATCAAGGTCTTGCTTGAAGATCACGATTATTTAATGAGCTGAATCAGGTGTTGCAGTGCTGGGCTGAAACAAACACCTGCTCCCACACCGGCCCTTTTTGGATTAGACTGGGGACCCCTGTCAATCACAGCTCTTTTCTGTCTCAAGCTCGCCCTCTAGTGAGAGCTATGTGCAACTGCAGCCTTCCGCAGGCAGGACATCCAGGGCAGCAGTGCATCCCCGATCAGGGGGCCTTATTCCTGCACCATCACGTAGTCCTGGCAACGTGGGCCTGGTTCAGGGCTGTGAGCCATGACAATGAAGAAAACAGCTGATACTGGAAGCCACTTCCTTAATAACCCGGGGGGGGGTGGGCAGGTGCGCCAAAATCCGGAAGCTGCTGGAGGAGCAGGAGTCACAGGACCTGCAGGAACGGGACAGGTGGCTGGCTCAGAGGGGTATGGTGCGGGGAGGGGAGGGGAGGGGGCAGTGGACTATCCCAGCCCCCGGCAAGGATTTATAGGGGAGACTGAGCATCTGAAAACAGACAGGCAGCCCCAGCCTGGGGTTCACTTCCCCCTCAGAAAAGTACATTCAATTTGGTGACATTGAAGATCAGAAAATTAAATTTAAAAACTCAATCAAACAAATGGGGAAAATTCCTCATGGAAAATGACCAGCTTCATTTGATTACTAAAGTGAAGTTAAAATAATTTCCAGACCTGCCTGAGAAAGGCAGTCACTCCCCCCCGGACCCTCGACCAGCACCCCCTGGCTTTATGTGCACCTGGGGGGCACTGTGGAGGGGTGCTGTGGCTCAGGAGGGTACAGTGTGACACCGGTGACTGATTCCCAGGTAGGACCACTGCTTAAGCTGGACTGAGCAGGTGCCCACAGCGGCACTGTCCCTGTGGGCTGAGCACTGTGTGGCATCAGTGTGGCACAGCTGCACTGTCCCTGTGGGCTGAGCACTGTGTGGCATCAGTGTGGCACAGCTGCACTGTCCCTGTGGGCTGAGCACTGTGTGGCATCAGTGTGGCACAGCTGCACTGTCCCTGTGGGCTGAGCACTGTGTGGC
Organism: Anguilla pacifica; assembly: GCA_039654925.1. Classification (NCBI taxonomy): domain Eukaryota; kingdom Metazoa; phylum Chordata; class Actinopteri; order Anguilliformes; family Anguillidae; genus Anguilla; species Anguilla pacifica. The sequence continues at coordinate 18,775,993 of CM077302.1, forward strand.
ATCAGTGTGGCACAGCATCCTGTGGCCGTTCAGACCCAGTACAGGCCAGCACAGTGCCTCAGCCCTACACAGGGTTCCCAGTCTGTTTCCTACTGAACACGCTCTTGTTTTAAAATACTCCTGTCTGAAATGTTCAGGTTCCCAAAGCAGCAGACTGGCTTTGCTGAATGTCAGTCGCCAGGCTGTGATTAAATCTTCTTGGACTGATCTGTACATCTCAAGCTATTTGCTGAAGCCCCAGGTTCTGAATCATCTGCAAATGTGATGACAATCTACTACCAGTCACACCTGACAGGCACAAGTATCTGCAGCCCCAGCTTTTAATTTTCACTGCAATACATACACACACACACAGACACACAACCACACGCACACAGACACACACACGCAGACACACACACACACGCACAGACACACACACACACGCACAGACACACAGACACGCACGCACACGCACGCACGCACAGACACACACGCACACACACACATGCACAGACACACGCACACACACACACACGCACGCACGCACGCACGCACAGACACACAGTACATTAAGCATCGCAGTGGCAGTAGGAATAAGATCAGGAAGCAGAGGCGGTGTGTGGCAGCTGTGCACACACTTTAAAGGCCTGGGGCCAGAGAGCCGGCTGAGTCTTTTCATATTTACCCACAAGGCTGCGGTCTTCATATTTTATCACACGCTGGCAGCAACCACCGAGACTGACAGCTCTGAGACAGATACGCTATAAATCCCATCTCTTTCAGGGACAGAACGAGAGCTTCCATTAAAAATGTGCAAGACAATTACACAAGCCCTTCTGCAGTTCTTTATTTAAAAAACCGCTCCATTTCCCTCAGACGGGCAAGCGTACACTTCCCTACGACAGGTCTGCGTGGGGACAGAGGGACAGCTTCACATCTCCAACCGCTGATCTGGAATCAGCCTTAATCCCCAACACACAACCATGACCTCAAACAGACACACACACAACCATGACCTCGAACAGACACACACACAACCATGACCTCAAACAGACACACACACAACCATGATCTCAAACAGACACACACACACAACCATGACCTCGAACAGACACACACACAACCATGACCTCGAACAGACACACACACAACCATGATCTCAAACAGACACACACACACAACCATGACCCCAAACAGACACATACAGCCATGACCTCAAACAGACACACACACAACCATGACCTCAAACAGACACACACACAACCATAACCTCAAACAGACACACACACAACCATGACCTCGAACAGACACACACACAACCATGACCTCAAACAGACACACACACAACCATGACCTCAAACAGACACACACACAACCATGATCTCAAATAGACACACACACACAACCATGACCTCAAACAGACACACACACAACCATAACCTCAAACAGACACACACACACAACCATGACCTCAAACAGACATACACACAACCATGATCTCAAACAGACACACACACACAACCATGACCTCAAACAGACACACACACACAACTACCACCTGAAAAAAGAAAGTGTTGTATGGCCTTCCTTTTTTAGGGAGAGCTGAAATTAAGGCTTATATAAATAGAAAAGTAACATAAGTTTTCAACTTCAGCAAATACAACAATATGTTTCAGTCTGAGCAATTTAGCCCTGGCATTGTTTCTGTTTTTTTGTTCTCTCTAAAGTGCTTTTCCAATTTCAAACCCTATTTTCCACTTTCTCATTCCTTCAAGTGTCTACAAAAAACTTACTCAGCAGCTCAGCAGAAAAAAATTCAAACACAGCATTCAAAGGGAAAACACACAGGGCAATGTTGTAGCCCACATTTGGAATGTTCTCAGCCCTTTCAGAACAAACCTTTGAAGCAAAGAAAAGACAAGAAAGAAAAAGAGAAGACAGTGCTTTTCCTGGGGTGTTCCTGCTGAATAAAGTGTGTGAGGGGGTGAGAGCAGGTGCATGTGGGGCTCTGAACGGTGCGGGCGTGCACACACACACACACACACACACCATTTATACACATACATACACACACACACACACACACACACACACTCACACACACCCGGACTCTGACGCTCAACATCCAGCTGCCTGGCCTGGGCTGCCCGATGAACACCTCCGCCCTGGTCAACACCTCCGCCTTGGTGAACACCTCCAGCCTGGTCAACACCTCCGCCCTGGTCAACACCTCCGCCTTGGTGAACACCTCCAGCCTGGTCAACACCTCTGCCCTGGTCAACACCTCCGCCCTGGTCAACACCTCCAGCCTGGTCAACACCTCCAGCCTGGTCAACACCTCCGCCCTGGTCAACACCTCCAGCCTGGTCAACACCTCCAGCCTGGTCAACACCTCTGCCCTGGTCAACACCTCCGCCCTGGTCAACACCTCCGCCCTGGTCAACACCTCCGCCCTGGTCAACACCTCCAGCCTGGTCAACACCTCCGCCTTGGTGAACACCTCCAGCCTGGTGAACACCTCCAGCCTGGTCAACACCTCCGCCCTGGTCAACACCTCCAGCCTGGTCAACACCTCCAGCCTGGTCAACACCTCCAGCCTGGTGAACACCTCCGCCCTGGTCAACACCTCCAGCCTGGTCAACACCTCTGCCCTGGTCAACACCTCCAGCCTGGTCAACACCTCCGCCCTGGGGTACTATGGTGTCTGCCAGGCCCTGGTGCAATCCCCTCAGCCTGGAAAAGCCACATTATCACATAAAACTAACAACAACACCACCCAGCTCACCACCAGGGGGCAGTAACATTAGCGTGAGCTGACTGCAGGCTTTACACTGCAGTCCTGAAGCAGGCCTGTGCTTCAGAAGCCTCTCAGTTCTGCACACCTGTGTCCCAGGTCTCCAACAATCCTGGGGTCCCACGGCCCATTCAGCGCCGGGGGAGCCTCCTCTAAATTTAGACTCGCTGTAATTCCTCTTTATTACACCCTCCTTCAGCAGCTCTCCAGTAAGCCTCATGGACAGACGCACGAGCAGAGCAGGCCGTGTTACTCATACCACCGCCACGTTCCGCTCGATGAGACACGCGGCGGTGAATGTCAGGGGGATGGGCCTGCAGGGCTTACGCTTCTAAGAGAACTTCAGCTCATCCTGGGCTTTTATTAACGGGGTCAGACAGATGGACAAACGGGCAGAAGGCCAGCCCGGGGGAGCGAGCTCCACCTCTAACCGTGTGTGCATGTTCTCTCAAACAGACCCAAGTCAGGAATGCTCAGATCTCGCCCTCGTGCTGCTGATTCTTCCCCTCCAATCAAGACTGATTTAAACCTGGGACACCAGCCGGCCAATCAGCATCATTAATCAATCAATTAACCATCGGGCTTAAAAGAAAACCAGCAGTACGGCTGGCCTGGAGGGCCAGATCTGAGTACCCCTGTTATAGGCTCTATGAGCAGACTCCTGTGGAAACTCACGCAGCAGATGATCCAGTCAGCAGCACTGTGGATACGGACAGAACTCATCCGCTCCAGAGAGATGGGCCCATTTATCCTGTATAAAAGACCACAGCCGGGTCCTTAGCCCCGCCCCGGGGCATTACGTCACCATGACTACCGCAGATGACTGAGGTCACAGCACTGCAGAGGAACGTCTCTGGAGATAATGCCTGTGGGAGAGGAACCGGCTGTGTGCTCACAGGACACACAAACTACATTTCCCACCCTTGCAATCAGAAACACCAGTGATGTCATTTGTCCCAAAAGTTATGATTCCCTGAAATGGAGGGACTATTCATAAAAAGTGCTGTTGTTTCTACAAGGTGAAACAAACTTGTATACAAATACTCTTAAGAGCAGAGAATGTTTACTTTAACCACGTGAACTGCAAATCTAAAATTGTGGAGAACAGAGGTTTATTGGTCAATTTCCCCATATATTCTGACTCATTGCAGTGTCGTGAAAAAAGATATTATTTCAATATATTTTCAGTACATTTCATTTCCATGAGGGAACCCAGCACCCTGGCAGAACTACCCAAAAATCTGTACTTGGGATCTGCATAGAATGCATAAAAATGCCTTTTATTATTATTACTGTACTGTTTCTGTTTTAATTTTTCTGTTGAGGGGCCATGATCTTCACCCCCAGATGAGACACATGAGACACGGGGTTGAGACATGCGGATTAGCCCAGCAACCCCAGGGACTGGAGGGTAATCTCTGCTAATCTCCGGCAGGAACTGAGCAATGACTGAGCATGGGGGTCCCCCACTGTCTGGATTAGCACTTTTACTCTCTGGATTTGTCTCCGTGTGGAGCAGTGTGGGAGATTGCAGCAGTTGTAGCCTGTATCACTTACACCCATTTAAAACAGACCGGCAACAGAATAAATACATCTTACATTTAGATTTAGGCGTGTTGCAGACACCTTTCTCAAGATGGACTTACACACCATGCGTTCTCAATTTTTAACCACAACTTTAACTCCATTTACACAGCTGCATATTTTACTGAATCGACCCGGGTTAAGCTCCTCTGCTCTAGGGTAGAACAGCACACAGGGAGGCACAGTTTTCAAACCTGCAACCTCTCTCTCTCTAACCATTGTAGTATGCCACTGTATTGAATAAAAGTGAACTGTAGGCAGTGGGGCATTAAAAGAAAAAATAAGTTTAAATGTGCAAAAAAAGTTATAGAAAATATGTCTGTCCCAAGCTTGGCAGAAGTGGTGAGGGTAGGGAGGAGAAGTTTACTGCTGTGTCCCCAAAACTAATAAAAGCAACTACCCCGCACAGAAGCAAAGCTGCTGTCAGGTGAGCATACCCTGCACAGAAGCAAAGCTGCTGTCAGGTGAGCATACCCTGCACAGAAGCAAAGCTGCTGTCAGGTGAGCGTAACTCAAAGCTGCTGTCAGGTGAGCATACCCTGCACAGAAGCAAAGCTGCTGTCAGGTGAGCGTAACTCAAGGGGAGGAGTCTGGCATTAAGAAGCTGAAAGCTGTGTGAGCATGGCGTGCCATGGCGAGGAGCGCTTTCCGTGGCGAGGAGAGTTTCCGTGGCGAGGAGCGTTTCCGTGGCGAGGACCGTTTCCGTGGCGAGGACCGTTTCCGTGGCGAGGACCGTTTCCGTGGCGAGGAGTGTTTCCGTGGCGAGGAGAGTTTCTGTGTCAGAGCTCGGTGTGAAGTGCCCGGCGGCCGGTTGGGTTGGCGGTGCCAGGCCCAGAGGCGCTGCGCTCAGGATCAGTGCCAGGGCCCAGGTGGGCAAGCAGGGAGCCCATCCGCCACCACAGACGCCCAAATTTTCCCCTCCGATAAGCACAGCGCCGGGACATGCCCATATGACCTGCTCCAGGCACACAGCGCCCCAAAAGTCATACACAGCACCCCAAAACTCACACACAGACCCCCAAAAGTCACACACAGTGCCCCAAAAATCACACACAGCAACCCAACAATCTTGCACAGAAGGCTCACAGCAAACGTCGGCACAGCCAGGAGGTGTTAGAACACCGTTCAAGTGACGTGCTTCCGAGCAGATTTTTGTGAAATAAATGACCTGACCCCCCCCCCCCCCCCCCCGGAATGGGACATGGGTCTTCATGTCTGTGGAGACACACACTATGTTCATATCTTATAACTCCCCCCACGCAGCTCAGTACAGAAAGGATCTGACCCATAGTACCGGTCTGGGGTCAAGGGTCAAGGGTCAAGGGTGAAGGATCCCATAGGCCAGCCCTGGTCTGTTTGATCCAGCACAGTTCCTCTCCCCCAAGCCTGAGTGTGAAAATAGGCCTCAACATTCCCAAAATTCCTGAGATTCCTAAGAGTGAGGGAGAGGAAACGGATCCACACCCGGAGCAGCGTTCCGTAGCCCTGGCCAGCTGACTAGGCTCCCGAACCAACACGCGTGTGGGTCTGATATCATCAGTAAGACTACTGCAAGGCCGTCTGAAGCAGGTGTGCAACTCGCACTGTGGTTTCCGTAAAGTAATGGTGTTTTCACAGTTCACTCCATTTAAAATTGAAACTATTTGTACTCATCTTCATTGAGTATATATGAAGGACTCGTTCAAAATACTATTTTTGGAGCCAAGAACAATGTGTCAAGATTCAGTGAGACGAGCAGCTGTTCAGAAACATGTTAAATAAATCCCCACACTTAGACATCTTTACACCTCCAACAGAGCAGCTGCAAAAACACATTACTCTCAAAGAGCTCAGTCAAACCTAATTCAATAAAAGCAGCAGGAAGTAGCATCTGAGAAAGGAGTGCAGCGAGCCCTCAGGTCTCACTGAAACTTTGGCTCGGGGCAGAATCGGTTCCGCCCCAGGCTGAACATCTTGCTTGTGAATTAAGACAACCAGCAGCTTGTGTTCTGATTCCACTCTAATCTGTGTAAAACACAATATGAACACATGAGCAGGAGTTTGTTGATCTTGGGCTTGACTTTGTTCAGCTCTCTGCGGATAAAAGCCATCAGCCTGCCTGCAGCCCCACTGTTCTCAGCGTGTTTCAGCCGATAAGCGGCTCTTGAAGTGTAATAACGCTGGAGGGCACTGCAATGCCCATCAACTCCATCTACATTCACAAGAGCCTGCGCCCATTATCTGAAACTGTGGCCTGAAAGACACACCGGCGTGGAGCGTGTAATGGCCCATTTCAGAGCGTCTGTGCCCCCTCTTCACGCTGCACCAAAATACATTCCACTCCACTTGACTTTGTGAATGACAAACCAATGGCTGACAAGTGCAGGCTATGAGGGTTGAGGGCAGAGCAGCCAATCAGAAGAGAGCTTGAATCAGATAGTAGTGTGGTGGAGGAGGTGATACTATCAGAATCTTCCCCTTCCTGATTACACAGTGGAGTTACAGAGACAAACAGGCCTAAACACAGACCCTATAACAAATGGAATATAAGGAATATATTACAAATACATCAAGTCATATAAAAAAGATGTGTTTCTAGCTATGAATGACAAAATATATTTGCATATACAAATCTGCCCGTTTTCTCGGAAAATAAACAACAGAACACAACGCAAAGAACACACACAGTGGTACGTGCCGCAGTTTGCAAGACGACAAATGAATTCCTGAAAGTTGGCACTCACTGGTTAGGGGGACAGGGAATCGATGGCAAGCCTGCGGGCCAACGGCAAGAGAAACAAAGATATTTCTGAACCTGGTACCATTCTGACACCTGCGGCATCTTCCCCCAATCTCCCCACATCTCCCCACCACATCTCCCCCAATCTCCACCCCCAATCTCCCCACATCTCCCCCCCACATCTCTCCCAATCTCCACCCCCAATCTCCCCCCCACATCTCCCCCCATCTCCCTAAACGTGATTAATGACAGAGCACAAGGTGCAGCGCACGCACACACACACACACACACACACACACCTGCACAGCTGCTAACAGGCATTTCTTTAGGGAGAAATGGACCATACACAAGGAGCACAAACAAGGCTTTTAAAATCTGCCCCCCCCCCCCCCGAAAGAGAGACGCGCTCATTTACAAGCACCCCCGCGATCGCGGAAAACACACCTTATCTTCTGACTCTGCGCCTCTGCTGCCCTACAGCAGACCGGCGACTGCCCCATTACTGCAGACACACATCAAAGCCTCGCGCTCCAAACGTCACGTTAAACTGAGCAGTCTGGAACGGCATCGCTAAAATCACAACCTCTCCCGCTATTCTCCAGCACTCAATCCACAGCAGTGTGGCACGCTGGCAGGGCCAGTCTCAGCCCTCAAGTGTGAGAGTGTGTGTGTGTGTGTGTGTGTGTGTGCGCGCATTTAACTACCCGCTGGGTCAATCTGCTTAATGAGCTCATTTCACATGGGGAGTCCTCTCTTTGGCTCAACTGGCCACTTTTAGCGGGAAAGCTGAACATTCTATGTGCAAGTGCAGCAGAAACGGGGGCTGATCCTGCAAAAGATTTTCATTTATTTACTTTTATATGCATTCATATTGGGTTACCCCTCTTTTCTCATACAATGTTTGGTTATTACAAGTACTTACTTTGACTAGTAACCCCACAAAAAAGTAAATAAGCCCACAGGCCTAAGCAGACACACAGAGAAGTGAAAAACATCCCCCACAGTGCAAAAAAGCATTGGGGTGGATTACCCAGAATGCAGCTGGACGCGGCCGCAGCTGTGCGGGTGAATGAGCCCTGATGGCGGAGTTAAGCCCTGTTTGTGCCGCAATCAGCCGCGCTTTGTGCCGAGGCCTCGCCATCATCGCGCTTTGTGGAGTAATCGCACGTAATTACCGCCGAATGAGTCAGAAGTGCGCCGCGGTCCAAACCTCCGCCGCGCGGCTCTTTGTGCGCCATCGAGCGCCCGGCGGCCGCCGAGCGAGCACTCACACGCCTCGCGCTCACAGCCACCGAGGAAACGCCGCAGAAGGAAGCGGACGATTGGCCGATGACTCACAGCCGAGGGCTCGTATCGACAGCCGTCAGCCGAGCGCAGCGGCTTTATGGATCCCTCCGCGAGGGGGGGTGGGGGGGGGGGGACTCCACATAAGTCCTCCCTGTCACTCTGCGCATTTACAAGTCATCACCATCATGCCGCCCCCCCCAAACAGCTCCCCGTTAACCTTTCCCCTAACGAGCAGGCAGACAGAGCAGCTCATTAATGAGCGTATTAGCCCAGCCCCGCATCACCGATGGCGGGTGACATACTGAGGCAGGGCTGCGGAATGCAGAGTACAGCCTGTGGGATGAGTCCGTCTCCCACGGTGAGCCTGTGGGATGAGTCCGTCCCCCACGGTGAGCCTGTGGGATGAGTCCGTCTCCCACGGTGAGCCTGTGGGATGAGTCCGTCCCCCACGGTGAGCCTGTGGGATGAGTCCGTCCCCCACGGTGAGCCTGTGGGATGAGTCCGTCCCCCACGGTGAGCCTGTGGGATGAGTCCGTCTCCCACGGTGAGCCTGTGGGATGAGTCCGTCTCCCACGGTGAGCCTGTGGGATGAGTCCGTCTCCCACGGTGAGCCTGTGGGATGAGTCCGTCCCCCACGGTGACAGAGCCGCGATAAACACCGCCAGCGGCTGGGCCTCTCGTTAACAGTACGTCTGGGACACGCAGCGTGATAATGACAGGTCCGTTTCACACTGCTTTACTGTAAGCACTTTAACAATTTAAAAAGAAATCTATGTACAAAGTGTCCCTCTGATGTGGCGAGTGTAGCGCACTTCCATTAATCCCCCCCCCTCTGTGATTACACCATGTAATGCATTGATTGCACGGGCCGATCGATTGTCTAATAAAGAACCTACACTTTCTCCTGACGCGGCAGTCCTTGTGTCAGCAGAAGCTTCTAGAAACAAGGGGGGGGGCTACAGACAGGGTTTAAACATGGGCTCAGTCTGGGGTGCAAATATGCCCAGCGAGCAGCAGCCCCCCCAGGAACAGGGTCTGCTTCCCAGGGTGGGGGCCTGCTGTACCGTTTTCTCTGAAAGCACAGGGTCGGGTTCGAAACGGGTGCAAACCGGCACACTTCCTGTTGGAACCGATTCAAAGCACCTCTACACTGCCGTTAAACAGGAAGTGGAGTTCCAGCTGCACACAGACCTCAGGTGAGCAGCAGCTCAAATGAGACTGAAGGGCAGAAAGTCTGCATTCGGGAGCATCAGGGCAAAGAGAACCAGGTTGGCAAGATCATAAATAATCGCAGCATAAATAAAACAAATGCGCCCCGAGGAAACGCATTTTGAACAAGCAGCCTGTTGATCACAGCGAGTGCCGTTTCTCGTATTCGTTTGTGGCAGGGGGATATCACCTCTCCTCAGGTGCATGCTGGGAAAGGGGCTTTTAAACGCAGCGGGGGCTCTCAGCGAGACACAGGATCCCGCTGCGTTCCGCCAGTGTGCCAGCGCTCTTCAGCGGGAAGGGGAGCAAACACACCGCCAGTTACACCTCCACACGGCGGGGAATGGCCCAGCAGCTCCATTTCATCTGTGAGCGCGAAGCAGAAAGGAGCTACTCTGCCACCGCCATCACGCCATCACGCTCCGCCACTCCCAAACTCCGCCCCCACAGGGCCCTGCACTCCCAAACTCCGCCCCCACAGGGCCCTGCACTCCCAAACTCCGCCCCCACAGGGCCCTGCACTCCCAAACTCCGCCCCCACAGGGCCCTGCACTCCCAAACTCCGCCCCCACAGGGCCCTGCACTCCCAAACTCCACCCCTACAGGGCCCTGCACTCCCAAACTCCACCCACACAGGGCCCTGCACTCCCAAACTCCGCCCACACAGGGCCCTGCACTCCCAAACTCCGCCCACACAGGGCCCTGCACACCGAAACTCCGCCCACACAAGGCCCTGCACTCCCAAACTCCGCCCACACAGGGCCCTGCACTCCCAAACTCCGCCCCCACAGGGCCCTGCACTTCAAAACTCCGCCCCCACAGGAAACTATCACAAAGCCTACTGCGCAATCACACAAATTATTATTAGATTTAATTCCATTTTATTTGTATGATACTTTTTACAAAGGCACTGCCTCAAAGATGCTTATAAGCAGAAGAAATACTTCCTTTATTAACATGGTATGAAATGGTAAAAAGGCTTTATTAACATGGTATGAAACGGTAAAAAGGCTTTATTAATATGAACTGAAACAGTGAAAAAGCTTTATTAATATGAACTGAAACAGTAAAGTCTTGGGCAGGTGAGACGGGAGGGCGTGGCACTAAGGCTAATGTACCTCAGATTAACCTCCTGCCCTCAGGAACCTGCTGCCATGGAAACCGCATACCCAGTGAACAGTCCTGCGACTGCCTCACCTGCTGCGGTTCACTCCTCCCTCCCCGTCCCCCACATCCTTCCCCTTGTTAATAATTAACAATAAGTGTGGGAATATGTAATATCGACCCCCCCTTGGAGACAGCCCCCCCATCCAAAACCTTTCTGAAAGCCCATCTGAGCAGACCCCCGGGGGTGGGGGGGTGGGGGGCAGGGTGGACTAAACGGTTGTATATCTGCTGGATGGGACACCTTCTGGCTGAAGTATTGCACCCTGGGTAATCCATGCCCCCACACTGCCCCAGGGCATCTGGCATTAACACCCCTAAATCAGAAGAGAAGCACAAAGCAGGAAAGGAAAGGCCACAGAGTGTTGGTCACATGGCCACAGAGTGGGACACCTACAGCTCTGAGGAGCCGGACGACTGACATCTGTGTGAGGACTGAGAGCAAAGCCTCTCTTCCACCCTACCTCTCTCATTCTCTCTCCCTCTCCCTTTCGCTCTCCCTCTCTCACGCTGTCCCTCTCTCATTCTCTCTCCCTCTCTACCTCCCTAGGAATTCCCCAGGTGATCACATGACAAGAGCAAACGAAGCGGACAGTTTCTGGTTTTCCTTTTTTAAACAAAATGCTTTGTTTCTGTTCCGCCCCAGCAGAACCCGAGCAGATGGTGATGGAGAGGAGGCTCTGATGTGTGGCAAAAAACCCCAAAAACTCTCCCCGTCAGAAACAGGCAGTACCCCGAGCTAGGGCAACAGAACCAGGCCGCTCTCTATCCCTCATTTCAGATTTATTACAGCTACTGAAGGAATCGATGCTCATGAAAACTATGAATGAAAGAGGCTCTTCAGACAGCACACAGGGGATCAATGCCCCCTTATTGGACCAAAATGTCAAAATGCGTTTATTTAACAGGCCGCAGACAGCAGCGGGAGAAAGGAGGGAGGGAGGGAGGGAGGGGCGGGACTGGTGGAAATCTCCAGACGGGACATTCATCTCCCTGTGAAACACAGAGAGAGACAGATACCAATCAGCCAGGAAAAGATATTAACCTGCCACAAAGGACAATAACAGACACAAACACATACGAGTCAGTAAGCCTGTTAAAAAAAGGACTGAGAAGGAAAATGATCTTTTACTGTAGAGAAAAAACTGAACTAAGGGGCCAAGGAGGGATGCAATGAGAGAGAGAGAGAAAGAGAGAGGGAGAGAGAGAGAGAGAGAAAGAGAGAGGGAGAGAGAAAGAGAGAGGGAGAGAGCGCTTGGCTTTCATGTGCTAAAAGCATTATCTGGCCAATTTAAAGCAAAGCCACCAAGAGAACACGTTTAACTCTGCTTGTACAATATTTGCATTACCAGAGGGCCCAGAGCCTCCTCCTGAATATCAATGCAGCACAGAACAGAGAACAAATCTCTGCTTCTTTTCTGTTATACTTGCAATCCCATCCCTCCGAAACGTCCAATCTGGGATACGGGATGTATGGAATTACAATACGCACGGGCTGGTAACTATACCGTTAAAAGCGCTCCTTTCATCTGTCGCTAGGGTGCCGTCTGCGTGGAGCCAGGGGACCTCTTTAAACCTGCTGATCGCCTGACCTGCTGATCACACCGTCCTGCTGATCGCCTGACCTGCTGATCACACCGTCCTGCTGATCGCCTGACCTGCTGATCACACCGTCCTGCTGATCGCCTGACCTGCTGATCACACCGTCCTGCTGATCACCTGACCTGCTGAACACCAGACCTGGACGTGAGCAGCTTAAACAGCCACACAGGTAAACACCCACCTCTCTCCTGTCCTGCACAGAACCCTGCGGAGGTCGGCTTAGTTTATTCAGAAATAAAGCCACACATAAAATAAAAGCGCATCAAAAATAATGCCCTTCTGATGGTAATGTGCTCCAGGCCCCAGCCCTGCCTTACCAGAGTGCCACTGGAAAAGCAATCGAGTGCCTCCCCAAATCGACCCGGCCCCATCAGCGCGTCCCCATCGCTGCTTTAATGAGATCAGCCAAAACCAGCGCCATCCAATCCCGTCAGCGACACGGACAAAAGCCTCGTGTACCTCTCATCCCTCACTCAGAGAGTCACTCTGCCCATTAGGGAGGTATTACACCAGCGGCAGTGTCCCCCCCACGCTTAACGGCTCCCCTGCAGAACACACCGCTCACCTCTGAGCGCATTGGGGACGGTCTGTGGTAACTACAGTATAATACATCACACTTACATGGCTGGCCGGTCAGCAGGAGGAGGAGGATAGTGAATGCGCAGAAAAGCTACACATACTAATGATACAAAAACACCACCAGCAATGATTATAACAGCAGTGAGTGCTCACAAATACAAGCAACAGCGCTAGTGAAAATAATTATTATTACAATAATAATGCTTACACAGTTTGGTATTCATGTGTAGACAATAAATGTTCTGCTTATAAATGGAAAAAGTAGGACATTTAATATTTTTACTGGTAAATGTAATAAGGACATTTTATATTTAGTTTGTAAATGGAAAAGGAGCATATTTTAAGTAAGCCTGTCTTCATGGCATAATCAGAGGATGTGCCTTAACTACCACTGCAGCGAGAACAGCAAGAAGCAAAAGCCTTTTGGACCTCACTTTCCGAGCCAGAACCAGAGGGAGGGGGGAGCGGTTCTGCCACACTCAGTGCGAGCAGGGCCGGAGTGCAGTACACACGTTACAGTACGCTTCACACTCAGCGCGAGCAGGGCCGGAGTGCAGTACACACGTTACAGTACGCTTCACACTCAGCGCGAGCAGGGCCGGAGTGCAGTACACACGTTACAGTACGCTTCACACTCAGTGCGAGCAGGGCCGGAGTGCAGTACACACGTTACAGTACGCTTCACACTCAGCGCGAGCAGGGCCGGAGTGCAGTACACACGTTACAGTACGCTTCACACTCAGCGCGAGCAGGGAGTGCAGTACACACGTTACAGTACGCTTCACACTCAGCGCGAGCAGGGCCGGAGTGCAGTACACACGTTACAGTACGCTTCACACTCAGCGCGAGCAGGGCCGGAGTGCAGTACACACGTTACAGTACGCTTCACACTCAGCGCGAGCAGGGCCGGAGTGCAGTACACACGTTACAGTACGCTTCACACTCAGCGCGAGCAGGGCCGGAGTGCATACACACGTTACAGTACGCTTCACACTCAGCGCGAGCAGGGCCGGAGTGCAGTACACACGTTACAGCACGCTTCACACTCAGCGCGAGCAGGGCCGGAGTGCAGTACACACGTTACAGTACGCTTCACACTCAGCGCGAGCAGGGCCGGAGTGCAGTACACACGTTACAGTACGCTTCACACTCAGCGCGAGCAGGGCCGGAGTGCAGTACACACGTTACAGTACACTTCACACTCAGCGCGAGCAGGGCCGGAGTGCAGTACTCACGTTACAGTACGCTTCACACTCAGCGCGAGCAGGGCCGGAGTGCAGTACACACGTTACAGTACGCTTCACACTCAGCGCGAGCAGGGCCGGAGTGCAGTACTCACGTTACAGTACGCTTCACACTCAGCGCGAGCAGGGCCGGAGTGCAGTACACACGTTACAGTACGCTTCACACTCAGCGCGAGCAGGGCCGGAGTGCAGTACACACGTTACAGTACGCTTCACACTCAGCGCGAGCAGGGCCGGAGTGCAGTACACACGTTACAGTACACTTCACACTCAGCGCGAGCAGGGCCGGAGTGCAGTACTCACGTTACAGTACGCTTCACACTCAGTGCGAGCAGGGCCGGAGTGCAGTACACACGTTACAGTACGCTTCACACTCAGCGCGAGCAGGGCCGGAGTGCAGTACACACGTTACAGTACGCTTCACACTCAGCGCGAGCAGGGCCGGAGTGCAGTACACACGTTACAGTACGCTTCATCAGAATGCGCTCAGCCACACAAACTCCAGCTTTTCTCTCGCTTATGCAACCAAAGGCTCGCCGTTTATCTAAATGGCCGTTAATTTGCAGCGATTCAGCGAATCAACGCAACAGCAGAGTCACAGGCAGCCTTATCGCTCGCGAGGAGCAGCTCGCTCCCACACGCTTGCTTTCAGCCCCGATTCCAATTAAAAACCTGCATTAATGAATCGCTAACGGATATTAGCACGAGCTCCGCTCAGTGTTAATGTGGATTTTATACTCTCCTGCATGACTTTTTATTTAAATTTTTTTGCCAGAAAAGAGAGAATATTCAAAATGGAGCAGATGAATATTAAAAGTTTGGTGCAGAATTTCTGGGGGGCCTGCTGCCCCGACAGGGCCGCACCCCGTACCCCATTATCCCGCTCTAGCTCACGGCAGGCGGACACGGCTCGGCAAAGGGGGGCAGAGACCTCCACCTTCAGCTGCCGACCTTCAGCGCCCGTCTCTGCAGCTCCATCTCCGCAGCTCCATCACTGCAAGCTCCATCTCCGCAGCTCCATCACTGCAAGCTCCATCACTGCAAGCTTCATCTCCACAGCTCCATCACTGCAAGCTCCATCTCCGCAGCTCCATGTCCGCAGCTCCATCACTGCAAGCTCCATCTCCACAGCTCCATCACTGCAAGCTCCATCTCCGCAGCTCCATCACTGCAAGCTCCATCTCCACAGCTCCATCACTGCAAGCTCCATCTCCACAGCTCCATCACTGCAAGCTCCATCACTGCAAGCTCCATCTCCACAGCTCCATCACTGCAAGCTCCATCACTGCAAGCTCCATCTCCGCACCTCCATCACTGCAAGCTCCATCACTGCAAGCTCCATCACTGCAAGCTCCATCTCCACAGCTCCATCACTGCAGCTCCATCTCCGCAGCTCCATCACTGCAAGCTTCATCACTGCAAGCTCCATCTCCGCAGCTCCATCTCCGCAGCTCCATCACTGCAAGCTCCATCTCCGCAGCTCCATCACTGCAAGCTCCATCTCCACAGCTCCATCACTGCAAGCTCCATCTCCGCAGCTCCATCACTGCAAGCTCCATCTCCACAGCTCCATCACTGCAAGCTCCATCACTGCAAGCTCCATCTCCGCAGCTCCATCACTGCAGCTCCATCACTGCAAGCTCCATCTCCACAGCTCCATCACTGCAAGCTCCATCTCCGCAGCTCCATCACTGCAAGCTCCATCTCCGCAGCTCCATCACTGCAAGCTCCATCACTGCAAGCTCCATCTCCGCAGCTCCATCACTGCAAGCTCCATCTGCGCAGCTCCATCACTGCAAGCTCCATCACTGCAAGCTCCATCACGATGTTGAAGGAAGTGAAATAAGTCTGATTTCTCTCATCTCTCTCAAACGGGGATAAAGGTTGATGAGAATGCGGTAAGTGGTGAATATCACACGCTCACTCTCTTAATTTGCACCTGAATGGGCTCTCCATGCAGCAGAACGCTTCATTCTCAAACGAGCATCTTACTTTCAAAGTTGACAGGTGAAAAAGGTGAAAAGGCCTGTGATGACATCACAGGCGTAGAATAACCGGCTGGCTGACTCAGGAGCCCCCACTGCCGAGGCAGAATCATTATGAGCACATCCCTGAGCACAGACATGTTCTCCTGAATTGAGCAGTCAGCTGAAGATTCAGTCCAGTTTGGCATTTTTCACATAACACAACTTAAGTAAATAATAAATGAGCAGCATCTTTATAAATGAACTGACAGTCATGTATATAAATATAAATGTATGCATATTCACCCCAGACATGTAGCCTATTAGCTAACACATAGCATGTACAAAAGCAACCCAAGAGGGGTAGATCTCTTCCTACACTGTTTACAGCTTAAACGAACTCTTCCCAATGCACAGACTAAGAGCGTCACATTCAGGATATTATCAGAGTATCGGGCAGGGTGGTAAAGAGCCTAATTATACGGCCAAGCTGAATATCGACACGTGACCCCAACTAGCGGCAATCGAGCGAGAGAGCGAGCGGGAGAGCGAGCGGGAGAGCGAGCGGGAGAGCGAGCGAGAGAGCGAGCGAGAGAGCGAGCGGGAGAGCGAGCGAGAGAGCGAGCGGGAGAGCGAGCGGGAGAGCGAGCGGGAGAGCGAGCGGGAGAGCGAGCGACTGCCCGATCCTGCAAAGTCAAACGCATTCGTATCGCGTCTGATGATCTGTCCTCAGTGAGAAACATCACATTTATCGCCAGGACAACTTCATAAAAACACAATACATTAAAAATGACAGCCACAAACTGCTGTAAAAATGAAATATGGGTGCAGAAGCGGGAGGAGGGAGGCAGCATTTATAACAGGTTCACAGAAAGGCTTCACCACAATCTGATAATCGCATGGGTTACACAGAGACTGAATCATTCCCTTCAGGCTGATCGCAAGCCATCCTTCACCTAAAGGCTGCATTCAAACAGACCTTATTCAGACCACTGCTGCACCAAGACACTGAACCAACCCTCTAACAAAAACACTGACCCAAAACCCATCCCACCCTCTAATAAAGACACTGACCAAAAACCCATTCCACCCTCTAATAAAGACACTGACCCATCCCTCTAACAAAAACACTGACCCAAAACCCATCCCACCCTCTAATAAAGACACTGAACCAACCCTCCAACAAAAACACTGACCAAAAACCCATCCCACCCTCTAATAAAAACACTGACCCAAAACCCATCCCACCCTCTAATAAAGACACTGAACCAACCCTCCAACAAAAACACTGACCAAAAACCCATCCCACCCTCTAATAAAAACACTGACCCAAAACCCATCCCACCCTCTAATAAAGACACTGACCCAAAACCCATCCCACCCTCTAATAAAGACACTGAACCAACCCTCCAACAAAAACACTGACCAAAAACCCATCCCACCCTCTAATAAAGACAGCAGTAATTCAAGTGTAGCTTGTAAAGTTTCTCTTTACTCATAAGAATGACATGAACTTCCAAAGGTCAAAAGTCAAAATTCAACTGTTGATATACAGTTTTTTCAGCTTAATGTAACAATATGAATGTACACTAGTTACACTGTCCATACCCCTGCAGTTAGTTACTCACACAGGAAGAATTTATAAAAACTAAGCACCCAATGAGTATATGGTCGACCAATACAGCAACTGCTCTACAGAGTTGACTCAGGAAAACAGACCTCATTTTACCAACATTAAGAACCATAATATTTTCACCATAAAACTGTAACTGGTTTGGAATAGCTTTGCATAAATCAACGATTAGCCTAATCGCATCCAGTCCTTGCACCAATGCCAACTGGAAGTACTACAGAATGAGATGCTTATGCAGTGTGAAGTGTGAATTGGATTTTCTTGGAGGAAAACGACCTACAGATGGAAAAAAAACCTCAGGGATTATTTAAAGAGCTTAAAATGGCCCTCAGTAAATTTCTGCTGCTCAAGGTGCAGTGCAGTGGATTAAACACAAAGCTGAAGACACAGGAGTCTGTGTGGATTCATCCCGAGCTTTAACCCGACCACACTTCACACAACCCAACAGACACACGGGGAAAAGCTGGGGAGGGAGATTAAGAGGCCTTCCCTGTGATGTCCAATTTGCAGGGCTGCACTGGGCCACAGAGGTATTAATGAAGATGTGGAATACAGGGGAATATTCCGCTTTTTATCAAGAGCAGCGAGCGCAGACTGATCCCAAAGGGACTGTATAAGATGATCAGCTCAGCCCTGCAGGACCAGCACAGAACTTAAATGGCTCAACCTTATAACAATTCAGACTATTGCATGTAATACACATCCAACATCAGATTTATCTTCATAAAGAATATTAAATGCTAAATATTTATTCAAGGCTTTTCCTTATTTTTAGAAACATTTTGCCTGTGGCTTCCTCTTTTACATAACAAAATCACTTTTGCTTCCTAAAAAAAAATGTTTTACATTTCTATGTTATGCAAATATGTCCTTTTAAAGTATGGAAATGCTATTGAATGTAAGAGAGGAGGCTTGTTCTGCGTTACCCCACACCAAAGGAAAACAGCCTTTCATAAAAAGCATATCTGGGTAAGATTTTTAGGAAAAATATCATCAAAAATGCTGAAATGAATTTTCACTATCTGCAGGCTATAAAATGGATAACCACAGGAGGAGTCATGGACATTCTTTAACAAGACAGCGCTGCTGAGATTTATACTAATTGCTCCCAATGAAGAGCTCTTTTCACGTTTAATATGATAAGCACATGTACATGGGCAATCATGCTCCCAGCCTCCAGTAATTATCTTTCGGATTTCCACACCAATCATCTGTACACACATGGGTACTCTGTCTACTGAGCAATTTGGCATTTCAGCGCAGTTCCTCTCCGTCCCTGCTGCCAGTTCAGTTTCCACTTTGCCTACAGCTCCCATAGTTCAATTCTGTCGATGATGTCAGCGAGATGTTGGTGCACCAATTGTTTTAAGGAATAATAAAACCTTTAAATCCAAACTCACCCCCTGTATTAGAGGGGGAGAGAGCTGGACGTCAGGACTGTAACACTTCAGAGTGTAAATCACACACTCTACACCGCAGTGTAAATCACACACTCTACACCGCAGAGTGTAAATAACACACTCTACACCGCAGAGTGTAAATAACACACTCTACACCGCAGAGTGTAAATCACACACTCTACATCGCAGAGTGTAAATCACACACTCTACATCGCAGAGTGTAAATCACACACTCTACATCGCAGAGTGTAAATCACACACTCTACATCGCAGAGTGTAAATCACACCCGCACTAAGCAGGCATGTCCGCTTCCATTAACCAGAGCCCAGGACACAGAGTAAAAGATTTACAAAAGAAAAAATGATTAATTCCCCAGCAGAGGGAGAGGGGGGGGGGAGAGAGGGAGAGGGGGAGAGAGACAGAGAGAGAGAGAGAGGGAGCGAGGGAGAGAGCAAGAGGGCGAGAGAGAGGAAGTGAGGGAGAGAGAAAGAGAAAGACCAGCGAGACATCAAGAGAGTGAGAGGGGAGAGAAAGGGAGAGAGAGAGAGAGAGAGGGGGAGGGAGAGAGAGCGAAAGAGAGGGGGGGAGAGAAAGCGAGAGAAAAAGAGAGGGGAGAGAAAGCGAGAGAGAGAGAGGGGAGAGAAAGCGAGAGAGAGAGAGAGAGAGAGAGAGAGTGTGTGAGAGGGGAGAGAAAGCGAGAGAAATAGAGAGGGGAGAGAAAGCGAGAGAGAGAGAGAGAGAGAGAGAGAGAGAGCGGTATGACTACATGGCAGGGCAGGCAGACTCCAGCCCTCCTGATGTATGCGTTGTGCTGTGGCTGCAGATCACCTGAGGTAAACTAACAGCAGCTCCGGAGACTGCCGTACCCCGGGGGGGGCTCCACGCCGCACCCTAAGGGGGGCAGACCCCCATGGGAGGATCGCTACCCCTCACCCACGAAACCTGCGCCTCCTCCAGCACGCTTTGAGTTCATATGGCTTTATTTATCTAACGCACTTTGTGTTACAGACGTGTATGAAAAATGCTTCATAAATGATTCAAGTTAAAGTTTATGATAAATACAGGACCCTGATGACAGTCTTGTGCATTCCAAAAACACTGGCTGCCATATGCATGATGATACCCTCACAGACGACGCCCCCCCCCCCCCCCCAGGCCCCCCCGCAGGCCCCACGCTTCCCCCCCAGCCCCCATGCACCCCACAGCCCCCCCCCCCCCACCCCCCAGGCCCCCCCGCAGGCCCCATGCTCCCCCCCCGGCCCCCATGCACCCCACAGCCCCCCCCCCCCCCGGCCCCGCCTCCCCACATCATGGAAAATAGAATGTTTTCAAGCATGAAATTCCTTCTTTTTCTCAAATATGCGAGCGTGCATTTAAATTACACACTTACACACTCCATCACTGGAGTGTGAGGAAGTGCACCCTCAGTGATCACATTATTTTATGGGGGGGGGGGGGGTTCTGGAATAACCAGAGGGGGGAGAAAGGAACTCCTGTTAGGTTGTTGGAGTTGGTCAGGAATTAGTCACACATCCAACGCAACGGGGTAGGAGTGCTTCCATGACCACTATGTCACAACCACCTGACCTGGCTAACAGCATTCCCAAACCGGGCCTGGAGTACCAAGCAGAAGCCCCATGGACACAGACACGCTCACCTCCAACCCCCACGGCAGGAAAACAAACACGGGCAGCTCAATCAAACCCACCCGTCTGAGTGAACGCCTGGGCTGGCCCAGAAGCTGGGCATGATCACATTGGAGGGTTCAATGATTAAACGCACAAAACAATAATTGTAACAGAACACAAGTTCCCTGAACTCTGCTGGTGCAGACGCTTATCTCAGGTGAGAGAACAGCTCCAGCTCTTACAGGAGCATGTAACAGGGCCTGCATGCTAATGCGTGTCCCCCCCCCCCCCTAAACCCAGCAGCTCCCTCAGGCCTGAGTTAGGAATCGGCCCCGCTGGACCACATCTGTGCTGAAGGCCAGAGAGATTTTAAATGTTCAGCGCTGCTCACTCAGGGCAGAACCAGACACTCACACAGCCGGCCTTTCCAATGTGCTTCTCCACCACACACCCTCTGTGGACCAGAAACCGCCATTAAGCACAAGGCACGTTCAGCAGAGATGCAGACATGACTGCCTGGTCCGTCTCCAAGGCGATGAAGCTCCCACGTGTCTCAATGCTTCCGCCAGCCGGTCCACACTCACACTCCCTCTGGTTTCAGTTTCACTTCGCCTGGATGAGCGTCTGTCTGAAAGGAGCTCATTCGATATAAAACAGTCAGCGAGCTCAGCCCAAACGCACACAGATGGACATTACTGAGCGGAGAGAAGCACTGAGCGGAGAGACCTCAGCCCTCCGAGCGATCAACCAGCTCCTAACAACAGCACTCTGGGAAAACAGCCGCGCACTTGTATACGCACACGCATGCACGCACGCACGCACACACACGCACGCACACGCACGCACGCACACACACACACACACACGCACGCACACACACACACACACACACACGCGCGCGCGCGCGCGCGCATTCACACTGCTGCAGTTGGGAACAGACCCAGTAATCAGAGCCCACGCACATTACCCAGGAGCCCCTGGGAGAGAATGCGAGTGGAAACCGTGGACGTGACGAGTCTGCCGAGCGAACAGCCCCCCAGAGATGACCCACCGCACGACCCCCACCTGCCCCCCGGTCTGTGTGCTCTGCTTTCTCTAAAAACTATAAAACATTGATGAGCCTGTTAATTAACATAAACATACACTGGTGATTAATTAGGGTGGAGATATGATCATCCATATAAATATAACACCATTTCAATCATATGTAGAATTACTGAATATACATAATTCAATGTGTATGCACTATTCTCTTCTCATTACAAACAAGCAAATAAAATTAGCTCTGAGAGAAACATTAGTGAGAAATGTCATGTTCGTACACTAGCAGTTTTGAAACATGAACAGTCTACATAAATATACAGTGGCATTTCACACACACACGCACGCACACGCACACGCGCACTCACACTCACACACAATAAAATAAAATCAGTGATAATGCCAGGAGACATCAGCACTTAATGACCATGTTACTCAGTAAACTGAATTAACCAGCTCTCTCATGAGAGTCCATGAGTCAGCATCAGAGGCCTGTTCTGCCCATTTCCCCACGTGCATTTAGACATTTTAAACCCCTCTGCGCCTGCCTTCACCCAAACACCACCACACGCGCACAAGTGCACACAAATATACACACACACCAACACACACATGGGCACATGCACACACATGCTTACACACACGCTCACACACACACACACGCACTGTGTTAAAGGGTGTGGTAGCTACAGCAGCGCTGAACAGTGCCCTGGAGGACTGACTGATAGTGATAACACCAGAGGAAGACACAAGCATCAGTCTTGCACTTTCACTCACTGCTACAGCCCAGGCATGCTTCCATGTTACGGTGATTTATAAGATGGCCTGCAGGCTTTACATGAGCACTGCCACTGCAGAGAGGCGTGGAGGTGTGGAGGAGTAAGAGCTCAGAACACAGGAGAGTGTCACTGCAGAGAGGTGTGGAGGAGTAAGAGCTCAGAACACAGGAGAGTGTCACTGCAGAGAGGTGTGGAGGTGTGGAGGAGTAAGAGCTCAGAACACCACCCTGCGCTCCAGGTCAGGAATCCCCTCACTGGTATCAGAGGCAACAGCACAGCCACAGCAGGACAGCTGCTAAATAAAGTCCTGAGCGGCAGGAGCCTCCACAGCGTCTAGCAGCCCTCACCGTTTCACACTTCCCCTGTCTGTGAGCCCACAGGAACCTGACCACACTGAGTGACCTCACCAATGGCAGACGCGGTTCCACTGAGCACACTCAGTGACTCCAAATGGGCCCGAATCTGACAAGCTCACCATTTCTCCACAGTCTGCACAGTTTCTTCAGGCTCTTATCTGGCAGTTCCGCACAACACTTCCCACAGACTTTAGCGAGCATAGCATCACAGCATCGCCTTATCAGCAAGGGGATACAGAGGTGTGTGTGTGTGTGTGTGAGTGAGTGAGAGAGAGAGAGAATGTCTCTCATAAGACCAAACCTCTCACAGTCTCACAGAACCTTCACGCTTTGTGCGTACGATGGCCCAGCGTCAGTCTCTAGCAGCTGAAACTCAAAGCCCCATAATGCAAAGAACAATAACAATAGTGCCTCTTCCTGCCCAAAACTCTACAAATAACTACCCCAACTTCCTCCCCAGAGACAGACATGCCAAATGAATACATGCAACATATGAGCAGTTATCCAATCACAGCTCCAAAACGTGTGGACATGCCATTCACAAGACGGGTTCATGTTCGGCACAAGTCAACATCTACCGTGATAAACACCAGATCTATCGGCAAAGTTTTTTCTTATTCACTTCACTCTCAAATTTATTTTTGACATGAATATCCAGATAGCATTTTCCTCCTTTGACTTGAAAGGAACCTCTGCGATAGCGTTTGTGTTTAGCTAGCGTCTTACAGCCTGACGTCCCTGCAGATATGGCTGCTTCCTGCTTTCCAAACCACTCATCGGTTTTGGGGAGCCGTTCCTATTCAGTGATAAGCCATAATATGCAGCGTCGCACTTGAGCGCAGAGCTCAGCTTACGGGGAGAAAGAGAGTCTCATTTAAATGTGTGTCTATGCAGCCATTTACCAGAGCTGGAAAGAGAATGAGAACAGCTGACTGTTTCATTTCACTAAACTAATAGGCGGCCATCTGTCCCTGCGCTCGGTGAAAGCTGAGTAATCTCCTAAATAGCAGCTGAAAGGACCTGCAGTACTGGAAAGAATCCATCAACAGGTGAGAGTCAGACTCACCTGCCCATAGACAGTAATGCCTCAGTTAGGAGCGTCCGTTTGTACTACAGCGCCCCCTGTCTTTGAGGCTTCTCAAACACTCTTACTCCAAGATCACAGCACACGCTGAACACAGACCAGCTGAACATAGACCAGCTGAACACAGCACACGCTGAACACAGACCAGCTGAACACAGCACACGCTGAACACAGACCAGCTGAACACAGCCAGGGCCCGTCCCGCCCCTGATGCTTTCCTGCTTCAGATTGCACTGTCACCACCCTGTTAGCACAAACGCAGTCATTACCCCTCCCCACCACTGCTACACACATCATTTCCAAAGGGACAAAACGACAGATCAATGCAACAAAAAGAGGAAAAACGGGGGGGAAAATGGCAGGCTTTCTTCCTGAACTGGCTTCAAATGAGAGTGATTTTCACAACAGCACATTCTTAACCACAGCCTGCCTCCGTGAAGCAGGTCTAATCAATGAAGATGAATCAATACTGAATGCAGTCATCCCTGAGGTTTATTTAAAGGAAACTAGTCCTGTTACATTTAAGACATGCCCGGGGCGATTATAAAAATATACGCTCACATGGCGGATATCGGGATGTCCTACCCAATATCTGCTGACCCAACGGCTCCTATTAATCTTTATCTATATTAAATATTCATAATCTACATAAAATGCTTAATTATGAAATGAATATCTGCTCTGTGGAGTGACTGGATGCAGATCTCAGAGTTATCGTTCTCATATTCATCATGCAGGCTTATCAAATCGTTCATCTCTCACCCTCACTCATAAATCAAGTGCACAATAAACAGCTCACACTGATTAGGAGGCCCAAGCCAACTACATGCCCCAATAGCACAGATCTAAAAGACCTCCATGCAGTTCTGTTAGCACTCATCCACCTGCTATGGACATATACATGTTTATGAAGACATTTCACATATGAAGCTCAAATCGGGTACTGCTGTTTTTGGCCTGAAATTCACTTTGGATTGCAAATATTCCTCAACTAACAGTGTGAACCTAATCTAACCTAATTTTACCCACAAACTGCGTGTTCTGCCCTGTTTGAGATGCTGGTGTCTAATTCAATTACGGCAGCACCTGAAACACCAGCATATTTACAGAGGACAGAAATGTAAAAACAGAAGATCTTTACTGAATACTGGCATGCTTTTTACAGACACTGGCAAAAAAACCCACCTTACAGTAAAACATGAGAGAAAAATTGGGCAAGACTAAATTTGACCCCCCCGCCCCCTCAAAATAAATAAAAAACATTAAGTGAGCTAGCAATACAAACCTCTTACCTTCAGGAAACCAGGCCCAGACAGCATACACCATACCATCCTAACTGTAACTCATCAGTATTCTAATTCTGTGAGTCTGGGGTGTACGAAGGACAGTCAGGTCTGCTGGAGTATAGCTGTGGGGAACGCAGTAGCACTGAGCCGTTTACAGTAGCACAGAGCAGCAGGGACAGTTAGCCTAGCATTAAAAACAGTTTTACAGTAGCGCAGAACAGCAGGGACGGTTAGCCTAGCATTAAAAACAGAGTTTTACAGTAGCGCAGAACAGCAGGGACGGTTAGCCTAGCATTAAAAACCCCTGCTCCAATGACAACTCCTGTTGTTCTTTTAATGCCCTCGATAACAAACCTATTTGGACTGCGCTTAAAAAACAAACAGCTCCTTGCCAAGAAAAGGGCAGAATAAAATCAGTGGAATGGTACCCTGTAGAGGGAAAAATTCATTTACATTCTTCAGCGTGTGTAAAACATGCAAACCTTTTTCCTTTTTTCCCCCTTTTCTTCCCCCAGGGAGCAGAGTGAATACCGGCTTCATACCTCATCCGTGGGGAGTGAGGCATGCTGGGACTTGCTGCCTCATGGCAGCTTATGAGAAGAGTCAGAAAGACCAATTATTTTCCATTCAGGACCCAAACCATTTAAAAACGGGGTATTTTACCAGGACTTTCCCTGAGGACAGCGGGACTCACCTTCCCACAGTCCTCCAGCCCCCACTTAACCCCATCCATGGGTTCAGAGGAGGAAATAAACTTCATAATTAATCTCTACTGTTATTAGAGGCCTCCACACTGCAGCAGGTTCAGCCCCGCAGCACGGCACACCGGCTCCTAAATTCTCCCGTTAAACGCGAGATGAGATCAAAAGGAACACACAGCGATCGGCTCTCTCCAGATTCCCTCCGAGAACAGCAGGAGTCCCGTCATACCTCCCAGGGGTCAAACGAGGTCCACGTCCCATGGCAACAAACGCCTGATTCAAATAATGAAATCTGACTGCAGACAGTATAGCCTGAGCAGCTGAATCAGGCGTTTAGCTCAGCTCTAGAACACGGGCCCTTCTCCTATAGGACAGGACACCGCTGCCGTTAGCTCAGCGCTAGCACACGGGCCCTTCTCCTATAGGACAGGACACCGCTGCCGTTAGCTCAGCGCTAGCACACGGGTCCTTCTCCTATAGGACAGGACACCGCTGGCGTTAGCTCAGCGCTAGCACACAGGCCCTTCTCCTGTAAGACAGGACACCGCTGCCATTAGCTCAGCGCTAGCACACGGGCCCTTCTCCTCTAAGACAGGACACCGCTGCCGTTAGCTCAGCGCTAGCACACGGGCCCTTCTCCTATAGGACAGGACACCGCTGGCGTTTAGCTCAGCGCTAGCACACGGGCCCTTCTCCTATAGGACAGGACACCGCTGCCGTTAGCTCGGAGCCCAAAGCGTGTCCTTCATCCTGCAGCGAGCAGCTTTCAGTCACTCACACTGGGGTCATGTGACCTTTCCCCTGGACAAACGGACCCTGGTGCCGAGGCAGGTCCAGCTTCCCAGCATGCATCTCTCAAACATACCCAGGTGCCTTTGCTGTGCAGCAGGCGTCTTGGATCGACTCAATTTCATCTGCAGCTAATGGGACCTTTGCAGAGCCCGCCACACTGCCTGGGGAAATGCACTTTAAATGGAGAACGCCGACAGAAAAATGAAAACCCAGTTCCAGTGCAGAAACGCCATTTCCTTTTTCTCTGTAGTTAAAAACAAATAGAAAAAAAACCTGCGAGACCAAAGTCATCTGCAAACATCTTTTACATTTTCCTCCAACGTGTGATTTACCCGATTCGCTCACCGCGTTCTTCAATTTAAGTCGTCTCTCTAATTTCGCGATCTATAGTGAGAATGTACAATATTATTGCGGATATGGAAACAAACTAAATGTGTACAACGCAAAGCATTTTGAGAGGATGTGGATGCTACGGAAGGCTCTCTGTAGGCCTGGATTCAGGATTCAGGATTTACATACGGCTGTATGATCAGGACTTACAACTGCTTTTCATTTTCTGCCCTCCAGGAACATGAACACATTAAAGACCATCTCAGTGTGGTCCCGCTGCGCATGGGAACATGAGCACATTAAAGACCATCTCAGTGTGGTCCCACTGCGCATGGGAACATGAGCACATTAAAGACCATCTCAGTGTGGTCCCACTGCGCATGGGAACATGAGCACATTAAAGACCATCTCAGTGTGGTCCCGCTGCGCATGGGAACATGAGCACATTAAAGACCATCTCAGTGTGGTCCCGCTGCGCATGGGAACATGAGCACATTAAAGACCATCTCGCGCTCTGATTGGTGGGCTGCTGCAGCGGACAAGAAGACCTGCTGGTGCCCCAGTCCACCCTGAAGGGGAACACTGTTTCAGCCGAAAGAAGAGGTAAAGGCAAAGAGAAGGGAGGCGGATTCCCCAAACGTCAGTCCAAACCGTGTCCAACGGCAACGGCTGCCATTCCAGAGCTGTTAAAGGGGGCGTCTGGTTTGGGGGGGGCGTCTGGTTTAGGGGGGGTGTCCGGTTTAGGGGGGGGCGTCCGGTTTAGGGGGGGCGTCCGGTTTAGGGGGGCGTCTGGTTTAGGGGGGGTGTCCGGTTTAGGGGGGGTGTCCGGTTTAGGGTCCGGTTTAGGGGGGGTGTCCGGTTTAGGGTCCGGTTTAGGGGGGGTGTCCGGTTTAGGGTCCGGTTTAGGGGGGGTGTCCGGTTTAGGGTCTGGTTTAGGGGGGGTGTCCAGTTTAGGGTCTGGTTTAGGGGGGGTGTCCGGTTTAGGGTCTGGTTTAGGGGGGGTGTCTGGTTTAGGGAGTCCGTGTTCATGAGGCCATACGCCGTGTGGTGTGTGTTTACAGAGCAGAAAAGGCCTCTGAGGGACAGAGACATGCAATACTGAGCAGCACACCGGCAGCCATTTTACTCCTCCTGAGACATGAGAGGAGGCGCCTGCGTTTGCTACAGGAAATGACTTCAGCAACGGGGCACCTTCATTCCAGCAGAGTGGAAGGGACAGAATGAAACTACTTTCTTTAACAATAACATTTTTGGTACAGGTATATGCAACTACTTGTTTAATTGCCAACCCCCAACACACACACACACACACACACAGTAGATTAACAGTGAACATGCCTCACGATAACATCCTTTGACAAACTGCGCGCATGTACTACACGATTCAAAACCATGACGTGGTTTCGCCTACCAAGGCTCAGCTCATGTTCCTGACCAACCTGTACACGTGTAACTCACACCCAGCCCATCACCGAACCCAACACTGAGCCCAACACCCAGTGTGCCCCTCTATCTTAACGCGCCTCTAAGCATATTTAACATGACCGAAACTTTCAATGTACCTATTATTTTTATACATTAGCCAGCACATTTAGCCCTGAGTTCAGACAGCACTGAATAGGGATGGGGGACGCTGGCTTAGGTGACCATGGTGATCGTAAGGTCATTCTTCAAGAGTAGAAATACAAATGAAGGATCTTCACACAACAACAGAAAAGAGGGGATGAAATATTCAGTGCAACAGAACACCTGATCAACATCAAATACAGACAGACAGCCTTTTCAGCCACAGGTTACCATTCGGCATGATACTAATACACCACCCTCAGCTACGAGCGCACCTCAAGCACCTGACACAACTGTTCCAGAACCTGTACCACTACCCACCGGTGTGTACCAGAGCAGAGATTTGGGAACCATGTCTCTAGATTCTAGGCACTCTTACTTATACACAGTAAACATAATTATTTATTCATCCATTTTAACAGTTCCTTAATTAACAGTATCGGGGTGTTCGTGTCATTTCACAAGTTTGAAGAGAAATTCAACTTCAGCTCCACTTATGAATAAGGCTGAAGTTAAGGTATTAACAATCACAACTTTTGCATATGCTAAACACGACGGTATGGGCCGCGAAGAACAGGTTTTAACGGGCATCCGTTAAAACATACTGGCTCATCCCCCGATCTTATTTTTATCTATATGAGCTGATCGCGGACACAGATCGTTACACTGACGCATCTGTTCAGGATGTGCGGTGTGTGCCGCGCCTGCTCCAGTGCGCGTGAACAGTCCGCTTCCACCCACAGCCTCACAGAAAGTGTGTCGCTTTGCGTTTTACCCTCCGATAGCCTTTGAAATAGTCCACGACGTGCAGATGGGACTGGGAAAACCGATTTATCAAACCACTTTCTTGCAGCATCACCCTTTCAGAAAGCTATAGCCCGTTTGGGCAAGGATATTGCCGACGTGATGTTGTGTATGCTGTCACATTGGCTAAATGCGGAATAGCCACGTTTTTCATAAGAACTATCTGGTTGGTTGTGCTCAAGAAACATGACGTATTGTAGTACCAGTTGTAGTTTTTCCCCATAAAGTAGAAAGTCAATTATGTGTGCCGGGTCTTTAAAAAGAAGTGGGCAGTGGTTGCGTGTTCTTTTAGCACGCAGTCGGAATTCCGGAATATGAAATGGTGATAACAGCCAGAAATTCATGCCCGACAGCTATGAAAATATGCACTTCCTGTACAAAAGCGAACAATTATCGATCAAATGGACTAATTTAACGATACAGATGCAGCGCGTGCTTATACTTACACTGCACACGGCAGGGTTACACACTCGCAGGTGTATTTTGTGTTAAAATTGACAGGCTGACAGAAACCATTCATACATTTATCTCAATTTTAATTGAAAATACATACCGTGCTCTCAAGCCCTACCTTTAAAAACACACTACTATAGGGCAAGCCAGTGGACTGTTTGGAAGCACTGCACACACGAGATTGCAACAAGCTGGAGCGTCGCGGTCCTAAAATCATGCGTCTGAACAACTTTCCCATATCAGCAACACACGGAATCAACACCATATTCGCTGTTTGTAAATAACATTCAAACAGCGTCCCCAGCCTGTGGGGTGAACACATTTTATAAAGCGAAAACAAGTGCATGAAGCCACTTCTCTGAATAGACACTTCTGGAGACAGGCCCTGTAACACCACACTGGCGTTCTAAGAGAGCTCTCAGCCAGCCGGCCTCACACCAAAAGTTGCTGTTAAATCAAAGTGAATAAAACCGTCCATGTTTTTTTTCATACGACAAACACGTAATGCCTTGTTTGGAAACCAAAAAGCAAAACTGGATTCGAACAAACAACTTTGTACCGCCTGCTGATCGCGGACACCGCCGAGAGAAGGTGAGATCGTAGCTTTGTACACTCAGTTGTAACAGCGCAGCAAACGAACACTTTCACATGTTTGAATTAAAAAGCCAACGCGGTTTCCTACCTCCTTCCTGTTCAGCCTGGAGACAGGCAGGAATGTTCTTCTTCCATCCCGGCATTTCCCCGACCGCTTAAGCATTCAGAACGCTTCGAAGGTAAATCTCTGGCGCATTTCAATCTGTGCACAGGTTTCTTCGGTACAGACCCCCGTCTTCTCCCTCGCTCTCTGCCCGGTGTAATTCAATGCCGTGTCTCCCCACAGCCTCGTTTTGGAGTGAGGGAGGGAGAACTGAGAGACGAGTGAGCGAGCGCCCACCGTACCGTGCTCCCACTGCCCTAGGTCGCGACTGGATTACCTATGCGGTAATTAACAAAATGACGTGTGAACACGCACTACCTGAACATGTTTAAAGTTAACCACGCCCCACAGGAAAGAGGTTTAATTTCCCCGTGATATCCAAGGTGGGTTTGAATCGCTGTACGAGTCTTCGGTTTGGGGAATGGTCTACTCCACGCGATAAGGCAGCGGAAAAGTTCATTCATTCATTCATTCATTCATTCATTCATTCATAAGTGTAGCGACGCAGCCGGCTACATCCTCTGAGTTTAAAATTCCTTGAACAAAATGAAACAGAATTAAATGCATATTATTAACCATTCCCCAACATTATTAAACATTCCCCTGCATCCTTCTGCTCAACCCCCCAACGAATGTCTCCTGTTCTCTATCATCAGCCTGTCCTGCATTAGCACAGCATCGCAATGATCACAGAGTTTTCATAACTAATCTAATTTACAGGTGGTGGAGGCGAAATGTAAACTCCAATGAATAGTCACTTAATAATAATAAAACTTTATTTGTAGTGCACCTTTTATGCAAACTGCTGAAAGAGGCACTGTGCATCCAGAGAATAGGGGTCTTCCCAGGAGAGAAATAAAGGATTCAGAGACGCATCGAGAGCTTAACTTAGTGTCCAGTGACTGAACATACGGTACCTGGCTGTGTCCCCATTGATTCGTGCTGAATTTCAGCATATTCATTCTCTGACCCCCTGGTAAAACACTGATAAACGCATCCCTTTGTGTATCGCACATTGAAATTCCTCACAACGCCTTCATCTTTTAATTAAGCGGAGATTTACTACACTAACAATTAGAACTTCATTAATACAATGTAAACGAGCCGAGCTTTGATAGACGACGTTTAACAAAAAAAAGCACTAATGGCAAAAAATAAAAACTGTGATAATGATCCACCCCGGCTAATTATTCTGCTAAAAGCGTAAATATGGCACTCATAAATCACCCTGTTCAGACGCTTGACTGAGCCCCGTGGAAATCTCTGTCCCGCGCGATGCAGGTGGCTCAGCCCTGATCGTTCTGTCATTCTGTCTGTCAGACACGCGCTGCCTTTGGGATAACTGAGCCCGCCATCGGGTAAGCAGCGAAAGGCGTTAGCTGGGAAGTCATCGTCAGCTTTGATGGATATTCATGTGAAAAGCTGTTTGTTTCTCCTCTGCACAGGTTCAATAAATCAGGGGAAATGTTTCACTGCTGCTGTCATCGTAAAAGAACAGCAGACAGATATTAAGCATCTCTGAGATGGGGGGTGGGGGGTTGTTATTAGTGTTTTCTAGTTTCCTGGGCCACAGTGCTGTCCACCTGAGCTGGCAATCCCAGAGAGCATTGCAACTCCTTCAGGCTTCTTGCTGTTCTTGTGTCTGTTTGCAGAAGGCATGGTCAAGGACAGCGAAGGTTCTTTAGCTTCTGACACAGTATGGGTCACTGGGGTTACTTTAACACAATAAAAGTCTATTAAATGGAAGGAAATGAAAGAACTCTGACAGCACAGCCCTCCCAGCAGGTAGTGCCTGGCTCCTCCCCCTGGATTTGATGGACAGCTCCAGATAGATTATATCACAGGAGGTGTGATCTAAAGAGCCCAATGAGTGGGAATGTTTCTGCGAGAGGCCCCCCTGCACACACCCACACACGGAGAGAGCCCCCCCGCACACACCCACACACGGAGAGAGCCCCCCCGCACACACCCACACACGGAGAGAGCCCCCCCGCACACACCCACACACGGAGAGAGCCCCCCACACACACCCACACACGGAGAGAGCCCCCTCACACACACCCACACACGGAGAGAGCCCCCCACACACACCCACACACGGAGAGAGCCCCCCTGCACACACCCACACACGGAGAGAGCCCCCCACACACACCCACACACGGAGAGAGCCCCCCACACACACCCACACACGGAGAGAGCCCCCCACACACACCCACACACGGAGAGAGCCCCCCCACACACACCCACACACGGAGAGAGCCCCCCACACACACCCACACAAGGAGAGAGCCCCCCTGCACACACCCACACACGGAGAGAGCCCCCCCACACACACCCACACACGGAGAGAGCCCCCCCGCACACACCCACACACGGAGAGAGCCCCCCACACACACCCACACACGGAGAGAGCCCCCCCGCACACACCCACACACGGAGAGAGCCCCCCCGCACACACCCACACACGGAGAGAGCCCCCCACACACACCCACACACGGAGAGAGCCCCCCCGCACACACCCACACACGGAGAGAGCCCCCCACACACACCCACACACGGAGAGAGCCCCCCCGCACACACCCACACACGGAGAGAGCCCCCCCACACACACCCACACACGGAGAGAGCCCCCCACACACACCCACACACGGAGAGAGCCCCCCCACACACACCCACACACGGAGAGAGCCCCCCACACACACCCACACACGGAGAGAGCCCCCCACACACACCCACACACGGAGAGAGCCCCCCCACACACACCCACACACGGAGAGAGCCCCCCACACACACCCACACACGGAGAGAGCCCCCCTGCACACACCCACACACGGAGAGAGCCCCCCCACACACACCCCCTACCCGCCTTCTGAACGGGTCACTTTTCTGCTCTAGGCTGGGCACTATTTCAGCTGAATTAAACCTTCCATTTGGCAGGCCTGTGACACTGCTGCCAGGAAGCCAGGCACACAAACAGCAGGCAGACACTAAATATTTCCTTCACAGTTCCTGGTTCTGTGGCAATCCGGCGAGATTACAGCACTCACACTGTAGCTCGCGCCACCTGTTTGGATGCGATCGCAACACGTTCTCTGCCGTGTTAAAAATATTTACGTTCTAGCTCAAAGTCAGTAAATTGCAGATGAGCCCTGTCCCTCCTGTGCTGTGTGGATGTGGCTTCATCCATGCACCACCCTGCAGACAGGAAAAAGCCCTTTTTAAAAAGCATTAGAATCAATAAACAAGTGCCCCCCCCCCCCACCCTTTGAGCTGGGGGGGGAGGATAATGAATCCTATTTCAGGGGGCAGCACTATATTGTATAAAGCTGTAGTTACTGTTCTTAAAGCAGGCTGCAGTGCATTGTGGGTGAGCAAAAATGAGGGGGGGGAGGCGGGGGGGGATAATAATCTGGGCTCACAGTTTAGCCGATAACGTAATTAAATCGATTTCCTCCCAGAAGCCTTCCGTGTTAACACTGGAGATCCACCCTACAGCAATTTTTGTACTTTTGTTTTTTTTTCCTTTTTTTTCCTTTTTTATTTACTTTACATTTTTCAGTTTCAAAATAATGGGTGCTCGTTCTGAAATGTTTAAATTTTGCTTTAAGGGCAAAATAGCGGACAGAGCGAAGCAGGACTGGTGTTCGCTGAATGGTGGTGGGACCAGGCCTCAGGGGATCTCTCTGTGACAGCATTTATGTCACATAACAGCCGTTATCCTCAGGCCTGGGGGACCCATAAGCCACCCTGTAAACCAGCGAAATTCCCTCCGTTTTTTAACTGAACATCATTTTCAGCTATTCCACAAATGGGCCATAACAATAAAACCATACAGTCAAGAAAATATTTGTTCTTAAGTTGGCGCTTGTTTTATACGCTCACTTATCTGGAACAGCCGTACATCTGAGGTAAGTGGGTAGCTCCAGGTTAGGCTGTGGAGCTCCAGGTTAGCCCGTGGAGCTCCAGGTTAGGCTGTGGAGCTCCAGGTTAGGCTGTGGAGTTCCAGGTTAGACCGTGGAGCTCCAGGTTAGGCTGTGGAGCTCCAGGTTAGCCCGGTTAGCCCGTGGAGCTCCAGGTTAGCCCGGCTAGCCCGTGGAGCTCCAGGTTAGCCCGGTTAGCCTGTGGAGCTCCAGGTTAGCCCGGTTAGCCCGTGGAGCTCCAGGTTAGCCCGGTTAGCCCGTGGAGCTCCAGGTTAGCCCAGTTAGCCCGTGGAGCTCCAGGTTAGCCCGGTTAGCCTGTGGAGCTCCAGGTTAGCCCGGTTAGCCCGTGGAGCTCCAGGTTAGCCCGGCTAGCCCGTGGAGCTCCAGGTTAGCCCGGTTAGCCTGTGGAGCTCCAGGTTAGCCCAGTTAGCCCGTGGAGCTCCAGGTTAGCCCGGCTAGCCCGTGGAGCTCCAGGTTAGCCCGGTTAGCCCGTGGAGCTGTGGCTCAGTGCATCCTGCATGGAAACGGAAAGTGATCTCATGAGATGCAGAAGAGAAGAACTCTCCCAGAATAGACTGCAGATCTTTTCTCAGGCTCGTACCCTTCAGGTTCCCCGGCTAAATGCAGGAAACTCCGCTTGTTCCTCTCAGTCACTCCTTCTCCCAGGGAGGGAGCTGGAATTGATTTCCAGAGTTCCAGCGGCTTCCTTTCTTCCACATCAAGCACAGAAAGTCATTCATTCATGTCCCGCTGAAGCAGAGCAGAGAACAGAATTTTATTTGCAGGCAAAATTAAAGTGATGTTTCCATTTTATTTCCCATTTTGACAAATGTACCAGTGTTCTTGGAGATGTCTGTCACGTTATTTGGACACCCCCAGTACTTCACACCAGACACTCATTCATGGTTGATTACATTTCATTGCAGGTAAAGCTTTGTTTTATATCCTTAAAGCTTACTCAAGGCAATTGAATGATGGTCAGCTTTTCCTGTCTTTGTATGGGTGATAAATGTGAAGAATATCTTGTATCGTTAAATAATTTCTGTGTAAATATCCAATATTATACGCCTTCCTGTTTCAGTAAGGTAGTCGAGATTGAATCCTGACTGTGTGAATTTAAGCCTGAGTTTTACTGGATTAATTCAGTGACCAAATTTTTTTTTAAACTTCAAAAGAAGGATTATGAAGTTGTGCTTCCATTTTTATACATTTTACACAACTAGTTCTGAACGTACAGATGTTTGCTGTCTTTCCATTCAAATGAAAATGGTTCCCCTCTCTGAGAACTACAGGGAGTGGGCTTGACATTATAGCTTGACATTATAGCATAAGCAGAAAATAACATTAAACATGTAAATTGAATCGAGCACCCAGAAGTGCTTGTGCGTCACATTTTACCCTCTCTCCAAATCATTAACAAAACACAGCTACTGTGTAGCTATCTGGAAAGATTGAGGCCATAGTGGAGTCAAAGTTAATTAAATGGGAATTAATTCCTTAATGTTGGCCACAGAAACATTCTGTAAATAAAACGAACCGGCGAAGTAGATTTCAATTAAAGTTTGGCCAAACGGATCTTCAGCAAACTAATTTATCTGAACCGTGGTTCCAGGAGGGGTTCAGCTGTGAAATTGGCAGTGGCCTAAAGGTGGATTGACATAAATTAGGGGCAGTTTGTACAACAACAGTCCCGCTGGTTTTTCAGGCCTCCTTAAAAAAAGAAACAAACTGTCATTTTAAACTGGTACACAAGATGTGGTTAAATCCCTAATAGCAGGGGTCCAGTTCCAGTACGGGTTCTGTATAATAAATGTTCATTATGCTTGCTTGAAATTAAATGGACACATTTGTCCAAGAATTTGTGCTCAATGTGGTTTACTGAAGGTACACTGGAGGTCTGTACATGCAGCAAAGGCACAGATATTACTATGCATCAACCAGATGGTTGACTCTGTATTCCTAACAATTAAGGCACATGCCGTCTCCCTCTCTAATTCTCCTATGATTGTTCATCTAATGAGCGAATAAAGGCACTTGACAAGCTGTCTCCCAGTGCAGTTTTCACAGTCACTTACGCAGAATGTAATCACGCCTCCTGCAATTCTGAGAGGGTTTAATGATGAGGGGAAAAAACCCATCAGAGTGATTTTCTTGAATTTCCACCTGTTTGGAATTAGTAGCATTTCCTAGAGATGTTGTATGGCAACCTCTGAAAATTCGGAAACAATTTTGAAGACACTTAAAAAGACCATTTGACTGTCAAATTTATTTACAACTGACTTATAACTGTCAAAATGTCAGCCATTTTGAGATCATACAGTAAATATAAATCATGTGTGAAACATTTATATTTATTCTCTCATTTCAAGCCATGTTTTCTTACACAGCTAAATAAGAAAAGGTATTTTTCTTTACTACATGCATTATTACTGCAGTCTGGACTCCATGGTCACTGTTCAGCCGTTCTTCTTCAGAGAATGGAGGTAATAACTCCAGATTTAAGGCCGCCTCCAGCCTTTTTCTTTCTTTTTATCATTTCTCTTGATGGCACTGAAATTAGTTTGGGCAATTTTCTTCGCTTTGTCAACGACACTTGGTTTCAGAATCACTCCGAAGCAGACACTTTCTTCACACATTTCTTTAAGCAGGTACTCGATTACAATTACAGCACATGGTACAAAATTATTTATTTTTGGTGTAGGTGATTCTGAAGTTTAAATTCCATCTCCTGTGGTGCGAGCTGAACAGGCTGTTGATGTTCACATGACGGCGATAAACCAGGTTCTCCTGATCTGTCCGCTTGATATAGACTGAGAGGAAATCAGGTTTGTGTAACAGCCAAGCTGAAATAAATGGAGGTAAAATAGCGGAGGCCCCAGAGAATGGACCCCCTCACACTCCCCTACCCCTCATTCCCTCAGGAAACGCTCCCTCCTACCGCACCTGCTCTCTTCCCATTTTACGTTTGTTCTCGTTTAGGTGCAACACAGTAAGGCTACGGTTTGTCACCTCAGCAAACTCAGACCAATCTACAGATTTAATAAAGCAGTTTACTCACCTCCCCCCGCTGAACTTCTGGAGATGGGCAGCCAATCCCACAGACTGTCCGACGACCTCTCCACGTCACCAGTGATCTGGACTCGTCGATCAACAACACAGCCATCCCTGTCCTTCAAGAACTTCCCCCAGTCTACGTTACTCTATGAAACATTGCAGATCCCTCGGAAAGTCAAACTCGGTGTCCGTTGCCCTACACTCTGGTGAGTAAAATCAACTGCCGACAATTCATCTCTCTTTACCACCGCATTGCAAGAGATTTTTCTTGCCAAACCAATTCGTTATTATTTTAGACTACTGATACAGCAATTTAATAATCAAAAAAATTATTCTACCATACCATAAGTGCTGATCCTATTCATTTTGCTTCACCAGTATAAAATGGTTAGAAATAAGTCCTTGTTTTTATTTTGAATTCATGTCACCAGTTAATTTCCTTAACGTGATCAATATTAATTTCCATCCCTGGATTACAGAAAGGCTGAAATTACACCCAAAACAACACGGGACCCCTGTGGCTTTTCTCTGATGACACTCTCACCCAGATTCCAGCACTAAAACTCGCAGGTGACCTGCGGTAAGACCAGGTCAGCCAATCCAACGTTAGGAAAGTTACCATGGTGATCTGGACAATGAGTCATGTGACGGAAAGGCCATGTGAAATAAAATAAAGATAAGAAGGCAGGCAGAAGTAGAAGTTTTTATTAGACATTTCTCCTCAGCGGATTGTTTTTCTTTTCTCTTCATAGATGAAAAAAAATGTATGAGTCATCACTGCTTTCTACAGCTTAGAGGCCGGACTCGCTGACCAAGCTCACTAGACTGGTCCAAGCACCACAAACCAGGCTCCCGCAACACGTTCGGTCCCATTACACCGTCCATAGGAATGACAAAGTAAACAAAAGCAGATAAAGCGGTCTTTCAAGGCTCACAGCTCCTCAAGGTGAGTTACCTGTAACTTCACACCCCTCCCTCCCCCCCCTCAAATTTGAAGAAGTCTTTTTGCATCAACCAAACCACAGAAAAAGCCTAACGTGGATGGCACCGTGCTTGAGATGAGAGAACGACAAAAATGTGAAAATCTACGGCCTTTCACCCAACTCCTTTTTTTTCTTTTCTCCCCAAGAGGAGTGGATTTGAGGCTTCAGGACTGCAGGTGTTCTGCACTCAAACGGCTCTGACAGATTTAGCCAACTACACCAAACGCTACAGCTCTCCACTCCTGAGAGGGCCAGGGCACACCACTGCTGTCACAGAGCCGTTTGGTTCAGGCTTCCCCGACATGCCGAAACCACACAGCCGGTGCAGCCACACCTGCCTGAGGCTCCAGAGGACTCTGATGGCATTTCACGCTGTGCCGTGAAGTTCAGGAGCTATCAACACGTGCAGTAAAAAAAACACTCATACTAAAAGTAATACTAATGGTGGCGGAGAGCACTGATCATACTGTACACGCTTTTACCAGAAACAGAATCTGCTCCCTGCTTTTCTGCTCCCTGCTTTCAAAAATGAAAAGCGGAAAAAATAGTAAGTCAGAAAGAAGACAGTACAATTTCAACATAACTCACTCGTCTGAACAAATGAGGTTCAGATGCACATCCTGTCCTTCCCACCAAACGCCCAGCCTGTGCCAAGCCTGCCCACAATATAATCTCACAAACCACACATACGCTGGGTCCCAACCTGCCTGCCAATCAACACTCACAACACAAGGATAAGGCAGAAATTATACTCAAATCGTACAGAACGACCTCCCCCAGCAACCTGCTGCAAACAACATGGCAAACCAAAAAGGAAGTGTTTAAAAATAAGAATGCTTCAGCAACGGCAAACGCGGAATATTATCATCAACCCTCCTGCACTCCTGTCATAGCATTTCACTCCGATGCCGCTCAAATGTGCGACGAGAAACGTCTGTCCCCTATCGCCAAAACCGACCCTTCTCAGCCGAACGCCGTGGTGCCACCCACCCGCGGGGGGGGGGGGGGTGGCAGACTGAAGTACCACTGTACTCTGCAGACCCCATGGAATTATAAACACTAGACAAAAAAAGCAACCATGAACATGTAGCCAAACATACCGCGTGTTTATGGGAAAGGAGGAACAGAGTGACACGCATTGGAGCTTCAACAATGTTTTTCTTTTTAAATTCTTTTTTTTCCATTATATCCCCCCATTTTAAATTTTTTTATTTTTTATTATTATTTAAACTGTAGCTTCAGTGCAATGCGTGGAACGATAAACTGGTCGCCCGGGGTTTTTTTTCTCTTTTTTAGGATTATTGACGTTTGTTTGGAAGCGGTGGAGCGGCGCTGTTTTAGCTGGTGTCCATGGACTCCATGTTGGCGGAGGTGGAGTCCTTCTGGATGCTGTCGAAGATGGCGGCCAGCTCGGGGTTGGAGCTGATCTGGGACTGGAACTCGCTCATCAGGGGCGACTTCTCTGCCTCGGGGATGGTGAGCAGCGCCACCACCGCACGCATGGCTGATCGCTTCAGCTCATCCTGC
The DNA here is from genome assembly GCA_039654925.1 of Anguilla pacifica. Lineage (NCBI taxonomy): Eukaryota > Metazoa > Chordata > Actinopteri > Anguilliformes > Anguillidae > Anguilla > Anguilla pacifica. The sequence continues at coordinate 18,816,156 of CM077302.1, forward strand.
TTCTCAAACTCCTGCTTCACCGAGTTCGCCTTTACCTACGCGCACACACACGCACAGAGATACACACGCACGCACACACAGAGATACACACACAGGCACGCACAGAGATACACACACAGGCACGCACAGAGATACAGATACACACAGATATACACATGCACAGAGAAACACACACACACACACACACACACACACAGAAATACACATACACACACAGAAATACAAAAATACGCAAGCATACACACACCATTTATTAAGTTAGCAACTTGTGTAAGCTTTAAACACAGACAGGTCTCTTTTACACTGATGGCCTGGGGAGGAAGTCAATGTGGGCAGAGAATTCAAAAGGACTGGGCAACCAATCAGGTGTACGTTGGCAATTCCATAAAAGGTAAAGCAGGAGGTTAAAGGTATGGCAGCAGGTACAGGCAGGTTAAAGGTACAGGCACAGGTGAGAGCAGATTAAAGGTACAGGCGCAGGTGAGGGCAGGTACAGACAGGGTAAAGGTATAGGCTACAGGTACAGGCAGGTTAAAGGTATAGACTGCAGGTACAGGCAGGTTAAAGGTATAGGCCGTAGGTGAGGGCAGGTTAAAGGTATAGGCCGCAGGTGAGGGCGGGTTAAAGGTATAGGCCGCAGGTGAGGGCGGGTTAAAGGTATAGGCTACAGGTACAGGCAGGTTAAAGGTATAGACTGCGGGTAAGGGCTGGTACCTTTGTGGTACAGGTGGCTCGTAGTGGCTCCACTAGCCGGTCCAGCCTCTGCAGCACAGCACTGGGGCACAGCGTGGACAACCGGGCCAGCATCAGGAACGTCAGCATCTGAGGGAAAACAGCACTGCTCAGTGTGTTCAGATCTCCTGATTAACACTGCTCAGTGTGTTCAGATCTCCTGATTAACACTGCTCAGTGTGTTCAGTTCTGATTCTGTAGCAGCTGTAATGTGTACCTTGATGTCGTAATGGTCCTTCAGCCCGTCCTCCACGTGGTTGAGGAACTCGAAGATGTCTAATCTGTCCAAGCAGCTGTCCAGCAGTGTGTACATGCACTCGAACGCGGCCTTGCGAATGTCCAGCCCGTCGTCCACCGTGTGTTTGAATGGCCCCATCTCCACCTGCAGCACCAGGGCCGAGGACACACAACCGTCACCAAACACTACACATAACCAAACACAACCATCACCAAACACCACCGTCACCAAACACTACATACATGACCAAACACCACCGTCACCAAACACTACATACATAACCAAACACAACCATCACCAAACACAACCGTCACCAAACACTACATACATAACCAAACACAGCCGTCACCACACACTACACATAACCAAACACAACCATCACCAAACACCACCGTCACCAAACACTACATACATGACCAAACACCACCGTCACCAAACACTACATACATGACCAAACACAACCGTCACCAAACACTACATACATAACCAAACACACCCTGTGTTCAGGCAGTGTGTGTTCAGGCTGTGGTGTGTTCAGGCAGAGGTCTGTGGTGCTGGGGTCTGTGTGGTAAAGCCAGGTCACCCTGCTTTTAGCGCCATCATGGGACGGCGTGACGGCTGGAGTGACCCGTAAGAGGAAGAGGAGGGTGAGGAAGACTCGCCTCTCGGATCAGCTCCTTGCGCACTTTGGTCTCGTTGTAAAGGTGTGGGAGAACGGTGTCCAGCAGGTCCCGGATCAACGAAGGCTTATTGTGCGCTGCCGAATTGAACGTAACCAGGGCAACCCGTCGCACGTTGAGGTCTGGGTCTTCCAGCGTCTTCAGGAAGTCACCTAGAATGAACGACAGCTCATTGGTGGATTGGTGGATTACACCCAGTAGATTCTCTCCTGTGTGCATTAGCTGGATTACCCCAGTAGATTCTCTCCTGTGTGCATTAGCTGGATTACCCCAGTAGATTCTCTCCTGTGTGCATTAGCTGGATTACCCCAGTAGATTCTCTCCTGTGTGCATTAGCTGGATTACCCCAGTAGATTCTCTCCTGTGTGCATTAGCTGGATTACCCCAGTAGATTCTCTCGGGGGATTACTCGGTCTGTAAAGGGGCTCACCTATGCAGTTCTTGAGCAGAGGATCGATGGTCTGTGGATGGTCAGAAATGGTGAACTTTACTGCAGTCACTACTGAGCTTCTGGCATAGGAGGATCCTATAGGACAGAAACACTTTCGATTGAGCCAATGGCATTTAAGCACGTGATTAATCTCATTTTCAGCAATACCTGCTAAAAATACCTCACACTGTTAATAGCCTGGCATACACAGAGCAGGAGGGGGGACAGGGATGGGGACGGGGGGGGGGAAATTTCATGCTTTTCCTCTGAATGTGTGGAACCCCAGGCCCTGTGTAAATCACACACTGCAGTTAATGCACCTTCATTAATCTCCGGAGCGGAATGAATAGATGCTATCTACACTCCCCATCCCGCTCTCCACACTCTTTATCTGTGCTTCAATTAACTGCACATATGCTGACTACGCCAACAGCGGCGACATCACTTCCTGTTTGACTGAGGAAGTGCTCTTGGTCCTTTTCCCTGTTGCACCGCGGCTCTCGCCGAACCCGTCTCTCTGGCTAAGAGCTCCGGCAACATTTAAATCATTTAAACCGTCAGAGTTCAGAATCGCAGGCCTGCAAGCTGGCAACAAAGCTTCGGAAAGCTGGGGTTTAGAGAAGAGGGCTGGTAGGGGAGCGGACACAGGGACGGACAGACGGACAGACGCACAGATGGGGGACAGACAGACGGACGGACGCACACAGGGGGGACGGACGAACGGACGGACGGACGCACGCACCTGACAGGAGGTAGCCCTTGAGGCGGGGCAGCAGCGTTTCGGGGTCGATGAGGGTCAGCTTGCCCAGGCACTCGGCCACCACGTTTCGGGTGCCCTCCTCGGTGCACTCGCAGTGCTTCAGCAGCAGCGCCCACACGCTCTCCACGTAGGGGCGGAGCCCCGTGACGGACGCCGAGCCGATGATCTCCTTCAGCGAGTGCAGCAGCAGGTACTGGCGCTTGGGCTGGCCCGAGATCTCCTGCAGCACGAAGGGCAGGTACTCCGGAAGGTTCCCCACGCTGATGCTGCCCAGCGCGTAGGACGCCGCCGACTTCACCTCCTCGCTGGCGGAGGAGAAGGCGTCCAGGATGACGGCCTGCAGCTCGGGCTGGCCGCTCAGGTCCACGTGGTGGCCCACCTCCCCCAGCGACAGCAGCGCCAGCAGCCGGATGGAGTCGGTGGAGCGCGAGTTCTTCACGTCCTGGATGAACTGGCCCACCACGGCCGGGCCCTCCTTGGGGCAGGCGCGGGTGAGCGCCGCCACGCACTTGGCGATGGAGGAGTAGGACTGCTTGTGCGCCAGCGTGGCGCTCTGGGCGTACACGGGCCCCGTCAGCATGCGCAGCAGGTCCATGTACCCCAGCCCCGCCGTCCCCGTGGAGACCAGCGCCTGGAAGAAGTCCAGCATGGCGCAGAGAGCGCCGCCCTGCAGGAGAGGGGAGCGCACCAGCGCCATGAGCTCGGGCAGGATGGCGGCGCTGATCTTGGACAGCGAGTCGGGGTGGGCGCTGGCCAGCGTGGTGAGGAAGCCGATGGCCATCTGGGACACGTGCATGTCGCTCTCGCTGATGAGCGGGGGCAGCTCCGCCAGCACGGCGTCGATCATGGCGGGCGTGGCCGCGTCGCCGTAGCTCTTCACCAGGATGTCCAGCGCCGCCAGCGTGCTCAGCTTCAGCGCCCGCTGGTTCTTGCGCAGGAAGGACGCCAGGATGGGCACGGCCTCGCCCAGAACGGGCCGCAGGTCGATGCCCAGCGGCGAGCCCGCGATCAGCGTCAGCGCCTTGACCGTGGTCAGACGCGTGATCTCGTTCCGCAGACGCTCCAGGAAGATCTGCAGCGTGGGCGGGAGGTCCGCCCCCAGGCTGTCGCCCAGGTTACAGATCACCTGACCCATGCAGGAAATGGCGCGCTCCTTCACTTCCTGGTCGATGTCGGCAGCTTTGAGGCGGCGGGCGGTGCAGGAGAACAGGTCCTGGATGTAGGGCGTGGCGTCGAAGGCGTCGGGCTGGTCCAGCGGCCGGATCACCCGCACCAGCTGCTGCGTGACCAGCAGAGCCTCCGACGTGATCTTGTAGAAGGGGTCTCCCACGCAGGACACCACGGGCGGCACCAGCGCCTGCACGTGCGGGTGGAAGACCTGCGGCTGGTGGTTGCACAGGATGACGTACAGGCAGGACAGCGCGTCGATCTTCAGGTTGGACGAGCTGGACTTATCGTTCAGAGAGAAGATGATGCCTACAAACAGAGCAACAGACCAGAGAGAAGAATCATTTTTTTAAAATGCGTTTTGTGTGTACTCAGGTTCCCTTTGTCTAAAGATCTGAAAGCATTCAGAGTGATAAATATGGAATAAGAGATGAGATCAGGAAGGGATGAATACTGTAATCAGAACAGCAGAGTATGTGACTGTGTGACCCTGCACACACACTGTGTGATTTAGCCCAGCCCAGCTCAGCTCAGCCCAGCCCAGCCCAGCTCAGATCAGCCCAGCTCAGCTCAGCCCAGCCCCGCCCAGCCCAGCCCAGCCCAGCCCAGCCCAGCTCAGCCCAGCCCAGCCCAGCCCAGCCCAGCTCAGCTCAGCTCAGCTCAGCCCAGCCCAGCCCAGCTCAGCCCAGCTCAGCCCAGCTCAGCTCAGCTCAGCCCAGCTCAGCCCAGCCCAGCTCAGCTCAGCTCAGCTCAGCCCAGCCCAGCCCAGCTCAGCTCAGCTCAGCTCAGCTCAGCCCAGCCCAGCCCAGTTTCTGCTCCCTCTGGTTCCCAGTGTTCCTGAGGCAGTGCGGCACAAAGCACAGCCCTGCTGAGCAGAACGCACAGCCCTGCTGAGCAGTACGCACAGCCCTGCTGAGCAGAACGCACAGCCCTGCTGAGCAGAACGCACAGCCCTGCTGAGCAGTACGCACAGCCCTGCTGAGCAGAACGCACAGCCCTGCTGAGCAGAACGCACAGCCCTGCTGAGCAGAACGCACAGCCCTGCTGGAGCAGAACGCACAGCCCTGCTGAGCAGAACGCACAGCCCTGCTGAGCAGAACGCACAGCCCTGCTGGAGCAGAACGCACAGCCCTGCTGAGCAGAACGCACAGCCCTGCTGGAGCAGAACGCACAGCCCTGCTGAGCAGAACGCACAGCCCTGCTGAGCAGAACGCACAACCCTGCTGAGCAGTACGCACAGCCCTGCTGAGCAGAACGCACAGCCCTGCTGAGCAGAACGCACAGCCCTGCTGAGCAGAACGCACAGCCCTGCTGAGCAGTACGCACAGCCCTGCTGAGCAGAACGCACAGCCCTGCTGAGCAGTACGCACAGCCCTGCTGAGCAGTACGCACAGCCCTGCTGAGCAGAACGCACAGCCCTGCTGAGCAGAACGCACAGCCCTGCTGAGCAGTACGCACAGCCCTGCTAAGCAGAACGCACAGCCCTGCTGCAGATCATCGCACATCTGGCCTGTGAGTCCTGCTCTGCTCAGCCTGAAGCACTTCTGTAATGCACCACAATGACTTCGGTTAAAAATGTTTTTAAAAAATAAGAAAATACGGAAACCCTTTGCTGAGTCTGCAGAGATGCATACATCTTAAATCTTTCTTAGCAGCTAAAAATTCACTTTTTCTTACACAAAGTTTCCTTCTGAGTAAGCCCTCAGACAAGAGTGTTCTTATGACATGCAAACAACTATCCCACAATTCCATCTGCCTTTCGTAGCAGGAGAGGCCCACTCGCCCGGGCCAGTCTTAGTGAAAGGAGGGGAGCTGTAAGAGTGTGAGGAGCGATGGGGGGGGCTCGTACCCGGGACCAGCACGGGGATGTGCTGAGTCAGCGCTCCAGGCAGCACGTTCACCAGCTCCGTCAGCATGTTGAAGCAGCACTGGCGGGTCTTCACACTCTTCTCCTTCATCTGCTTGTGCAGGGCCTTCACAGTCATGGGCACCTGCACAGACACCTCACCTGTCAATCACCGAGCCTTCTGAAGCTCTCCACAGCAAAGCACTGCTACTGGCTAGAGTCACTGCTGACACACCAGGCTCCTCCCACTACGCAGTTCCACAGGCACGCAAACAAGGTTTGTGTGTGTATAGTGTGTGTGCAGTACCTGGCTCTGCAGCATGGTGTGTGTGTGTGTGTGTGTGTGTGTGTGTGTGTGTGCAGTACCTGGCTCTGCAGCATGGTGAGTGGTGTGTTTGTGTGTGTGTGTGTAGTACCTGGCTCTGCAGCATGGTGAGTGGCGTGTGTGTGTGTGTGTGTGTGTGTGTGTGTGTGTGTGTGTGTGCAGTACCTGGCTCTGCAGCATGGTGTGTGTGTGTGTGTGTGTGTGTGCAGTACCTGGCTCTGCAGCATGGTGTGTGTGTGTGTGTGTGCAGTACCTGGCTCTGCAGCATGGTTTGTGTGTGTGTGTGTGTGTGTGTGTGTGTGTGTGTGTGTGTGTGTGTGTGTGTGTGTGTGTGCAGTACCTGGCTCTGCAGCATGGTGAGTGGCGTGTCCCCCTGCTCCATGGCGTCAGGGTCGCACAGCCAGCTCTGTGCGGGGCGTGTCTGTTTGAGCAGCGACAGGTAGGCGTGGAACACGTCGGCCTTCACGTTCTCCTCGCGCTCTTTGAAGCGGCCAATCAGCGCGGGGGACACTGTGCGGTAGAACTCCGGCAGCATCTCGTGCCGCGTGCTCACCACTGCGTCCAGACACTTGGCCGCCGCACGCCGCACCTTCCAGCTCATATCGTCATCGTCGCTGTACTCGTCATCACTCCCTGCGGCCAATCAGAACGGAGAGGGGCTTTTAATGATGGAATCAGTGGTCATGTGGCAAAATATATTTAGCAAAATACAGCTTCAAAAAGAGGAAACTGTGTTAGACTGCTCCTAACGCAGTATCTACTGAAACTGTGTTAGGCTGCTCCTAACGCAGTATCTACTGAAACTGTGTTAGATTGCTCCTAACGCAGTATCTACTGAAACTGTCTTAGAGTGCCCCTAACGCAGTATCTACTGAAACTGTGTTAGACTGCTCCTAACGCAGTATCTACTGAAACTGTCTTAGAGTGCCCCTAACGCAGTATCTAAAGCAGACTCAGTTTTTAATATGAGAAAGCAGCAGTTTGCTTGGCTGGCAGATCAGTTTTCTGATATGAGCTCAGGTGTGTTTTAATGAGATTCGGGGGGGGGGGGTCTTATTTCAGCACTTCAGTGCAAAGCTTAAAGCAATAATCCATTTCCCCTGCAGCTGACGGAAGGTTCCGTACCCTGGTAGTCCTCGTCCGCCCCGTCGGCGTCCATGGCGTTCTCGTCCTCGTCCTCGTCGTCGTAGTTGTAGTTGGGGTCGTAGGTCAGGTAAGTCAGGCAGATGCTGATGACTGTGGGGACGTGGGGGTACACCTCCTTAGGACACCTGTGGGTGGAGCGCAGGGGGAGCTCACACAGGGGAGGGGCTTGGGCTGAGTTTAGGTCACCGAGGCATCCCCAAACTCCCTCCCTCGCCCTCTTTACGTCTTTGACACTGATCTGAGTGCAGTCAGATCCTCTTACACAGCTCCACAGAGCAGAGTGTGCGTTCCGTTCACTGAACTGAGATCAGTGCACAGGACACTGAGACGCACCTTCGGACGAACGACTCGAAGGCCTGGATGCAGTACTCCCTCAGCTCATCGTCATCGATGTTGCAGAACTTCACCACCAGGGGGATGATCTTCTCCAAGTATTCACCTGGAGCAGGCGAGAAAATACATTTCAAATAATCTTCACACTGCACAAAGATGTGCGGCTCCCGGGTTCGAGGCTCTGGGCCCGGGTTCAAGGCTCTGGGCCCGGGTTCGAGGCTCTGGGCCCGGGTTCGAGGCTCTGGGCCCGGGTTCGAGGGCATGCTGGGCCTCACCGATGCGGTGGCCAGCCTGGCGGCTGATGGCGGCGATGCACTGGATGTAGGTGCGTGTGGTGGACATGGAGTCGTTCTTGGACAGCTCGGACAGCAGGTGCTCGATCAAGTCCACGAACACCAGGTTCCCGCAGCTCATGACCAGGTGGCCCAGCGCGATGATGGTCCTCTTCCTCACGGCCAGGCGCGGGCTGGTCAGCTGGGGCAGCAGACAGCTCAGGATGGAGGGGTGGAAGTTCACCAGCAGGCCCCCCTGTCTGAGGAGGTGGGGCAGGGACACAGCACTGAGAGCAGCCCAGAAAATAATCTAATAATAACAAGCCTCTGCTACAGTCGGAGGCTGTGTTACAGAGCCTGTGCTAAGTAGCAGCCTGTGTTATAGTCAGAGCCTGCGTTACAGTAGCAGCCTGTGTTACAGTCAGAGCCTGCGTTACCGTAGCAGCCTGTGTTACAGTCAGAGCCTGTGCTACAGTAGCAGCCTGTGTTATAGTCAGAGCCTGCGTTACAGTAGCAGCCTGTGTTACAGTCAGAGCCTGCGTTACCGTAGCAGCCTGTGTTACAGTCAGAGCCTGTGCTACAGTAGCAGCCTGTGTTATAGTCAGAGCCTGCGTTACAGTAGCAGCCTGTGTTACAGTCAGAGCCTGCGTTACAGTAGCAGCCTGTGTTACAGTCAGAGCCTGCGTTACCGTAGCAGCCTGTGTTACAGTCAGAGCCTGTGCTACAGTAGCAGCCTGTGTTACAGTCAGAGCCTGTGCTACAGTAGCAGCCTGTGTTACAGTCAGAGCCTGTGCTACAGTAGCAGCCTGTGTTACAAATGGTCTTTCCCCACCTGCACAGCATGTCAGCCATAATGTCTAAGGCCTCGAGCTGCACAGACACGTCCTCCTGCTTGGCGATGGCACTGGTCAGGCGGCCTGTGATCTTTTTGCACACGCTGGCGGCGAGGGCGGAGCCTGGGGGAGGGGGGCGGGGACAGAACCAGATCAGCACGGCCCACGCTGCAGAGTGCATGTGATCATCATCATCATCATCGTCAGAGTCTGGCGTGCTCCAGAACGTAAGGAGAGGATACGCAAGGTGGGAATTTGCTACACTGCTTTACTGTGAGCGCATAGCATTAGTAAAATCAGACAGAAAAACCTGAAACTCGCTGGTGGCACATACAGGAAGCTTCTACACCTTCCCCTAAGCTAGCTGATACGTCCTTCACAGGACTAAATGCTAAAGAACCCAAAACTATGTAGCGGTTGACTGCTGCTTCCATGATAACCACATAATGAATATTCATGTAATATTAATTAAACTCCAGAAGCGCTCTGTCTGTCTGGCTGGGTGCCAGGCCCATTCCCAGCGCTGAACCCAAACGCTCCTCGCTCCGCAGGCAGGGCTAACCGGCTCATCATAAGGGTCACTCAGCAGTCATTACGCACCCCGTTAATCACCTTCTCCCGCTGATCTCACCCGCTAAACCTGCCCCCTGGCTCGGGGCGACTCGGTACTACCTTAAATACATTCCCAAAACTACAAAACTATGTTTCACTAAACATTAGAACAGACTCCGTTACCCATGAGAGCTGTGGGTTGCTCGCGCTCGGGTCCGCGGCAGGAGAGGGGGCGGGACTCACCGCTGGACATCGGAGGGAGCTCTCCAATCGCAGTCAGGGGGGCGGGACTTACCGCTGGACGCTGGAGGAAGCTCTCCGATCACAGTCTTGAGGCCGATGCTGGAAATGTCGCGCAACTGCTCCTTATCGGACAGCATGTTGGTGCAGAGCGTGTCCACGATGGTCTCCACCTGGTACTCCTTTACTTTACTGACCAGGGGGCCCAGACTGCAAAACACCACCACAGCACAGCCAGTGACCACACAGACCATCACTCACCATGGCAACAAAAACACCACCACAGCACAGCCAGTGACCACACAGACCATCACTCACCATGGCAACAAAAACACCACCACAGCACAGCCAGTGACCGCACAGACCATCACTCACCATGGCAACAAAAACACCACCACAGCACAGCCAGTGACAGTCTCGAACAGTGTGTCTGCATGTGCGTGTGTGTGTGTGTGTGTGTGCGCGTGTGCTTTTTCTAACAGAAAGCATGTCCACAGCCACTCGCACCCGCAGCAGTCAGGTCTGAGGGCTCGAACCCGCCATACTCTAAGAGCAGAGCGCCATCTGAACGGCTGCCCTCCATCTGAGCGCGAGCGCTGGGGGGGGGGGGGCAGCTCCACCCATTTCAGCCGACAGATACAAACGCCACACCAACGGGACCATTACTGCTCATCTATTCAAGAGACGCAGCTTGAAAACTCTACTTCAGTCTCATAATGCACTGCTCGAGCGGGGGGGGGGGCGGGCTGGGGGGAGCAGAGGAGTGGTGTGGGGGTGAGGAGGGGAGCAGGGGCATGGCGTGGGGGGGGAGCGGGGGTGTGGGGGGAATATTAAAGTCACTCTGGGAAAGCGTCTGAATACAAGCCCACGGTGTCACAGGAATCTACTGAATCTACTGACTCATCACAATTCTACACTCCTAGCGTAACTCCTTTCAACAGAATGAATCAGTTAGTGAAATAAAAACATGGAAAAGCTTCAGAGTGGATTTGGCAGCAAGGGGTAGCTTCAATCACGTGTACACACACCCACAACCCAACACAGCAAAGACAGCTCCACTTCAATTCAGTTACATCAGGAAACTAATTCACTTCACTGACTGACACATTTTCATTTACTGAAGAGAATTTTGGGGGACGCACCATTTGACAGCCAGGTTCTGCACCTCCCCGTTCTTGTCCTCCAGCAGTTTGAGGATCATCTTCACCACCTTGCGCTCGCTGTCGTCGTCCAGCTTGATGGAGTCCTTCTGCAGCTCGGACATCAGGTCATTTGTGGCCATGAACCTGGAGGCAACAGAGCTTCCTGTCACTCAGAAGTGGGGAAACCCAATCACAGCGTGTCTTATTGGACTGCTCCAGCTGCACACGGTCAAGGTCAGAGGTCAGCCATAAAAAGCACAGAGGAAAGGGCCGGATATCTGAAATAAGGGCCACAAAGCGCTGGAGTAACACTGCCCTGCTCCCACAGACCAGAGCTCCCCAAACTCAGCCCAGGGGGACCCCTGAGTACGCTTGTCATCCTTCCCACAAGAACCACAATCCCACTATTTTAACAAGCTCTTCCTTTTCCTAAAAAGACACCTACATGTTTTCAGGGAATATTTACCCTTTTAAGCCACACTATGTCAGAAATAGCTAGGCATGCCCAGAAGACTGAGTTTGAGGAGCACTTTAGGCCAGCGTGGTCTGCTCAGACCAGAGGTGGGCGAAGAGCACAGTGTCTGTTTCTAGCTTTCATGCCAACTTCTGGCCTCAATTGCTTAATTCACCCTAACATTTATGCCATCTGACATTTTAAGTAAGTTTCTTGATAAGCGCGAGAATGACAGCCAAAGGCTGTTCCCATGCCCCTACATGAAACATTTTTCTGTGATCTAAGCTAAGAGTGCCACACCAGTGCTGGTGCACACAGCCAGTTAGCTCATTCAGCCTGGGTCACTGGGGGAACCAGAAACCTCCACAACACACCGGCCCTCCAGGACTGGGACTGCCCCTCTGGCCTGAACAGTGCTCAAGGGGAACCCTAAGAGGGTTAGGGTTCCCTCCAAACTGGCACAGGGGGAATGGAGCTTTCCGGAAGGATATGGACCTGGCTACAGGTGGTGAGAGGGCTGGAGTAAGGGAATGGGAGGAACAAGGTTTCATCTGAATGAGCATCACTGGGTAACAGAGCATTCTAATGCACTAGTGAGAATGGGTTAGAATGTGCCTTAATATCTCATTAAAATAAAATTCACATGCCACTACCAAATTAAGCATCTGCAAAGATGAAGACTATGCCCTGGTATCAGATGTGGCCGACGGCGCTGCAGGCCTAAGATCAGAGGCACCGTGCAGGTGAAGCCTCCTCAGGTGAAATTCACCATAAGAAACGGCTACACCTCCAATATGCCATTTTAAAAATGTTCAACTATAAAATTTGGGGCATGGTGTAACTGTGTTCTGAGATTAAATTTGGACTTCACATGTCTAATTAATTAAGCTAACTTCATTAACTTTAATAGCTAATGCAATCACATTTGTTAACAGTTTACTTAATTTTTAAAAAATGCACCACGTATTCAATATTCAAATGCACCTAAAAAATGCAATGCATTCTTTTTTATTTAACTTTTGACCTTTTGTGTATTATAGCAGCAAAATTGTATGTGTATGACTGTACAAATATTGAACTGATTAAAATGTAAAATGTTATAGTGATTGCACAGTCATAAAACTAAAGTCATTACTCTGAATGACGTTTATTAAACCTATGCTGGAAGGAACAACATTAAACTTGACGACAAGCAGCAGTTCAGTCAAAAACATGTGGCATTTGGCCCTTACAATATGCTACGAAAAGCAATAGTGAAATAGATAACTTATGCTATTTCAAAATGTACTGTCTAAAATACTTTGACAGGTGCAGACAACCCTGGTCATGGACAGCCACAGAGTCTGCTGCGTTCCACTGCTGATCAGCATTAATTGATCAGTGAAAGCAGCTGATTACAGTTAACTCTCTTCACCTGGTTTCTTGAGGCTGAACTGGTTCCTGATACAAAAGTGAAAGAAAACACTAGCAGCATAGACTTACACAACCACCTTTAATCACTCCACCAAAAAGATCCAGCATGCACACTAAAAACTGCATGGTGCCACATGGTAAAGCCCACATAACTGCATTACGCATGCAGTCTCATATCTGCATTTGAATACAATATGTTCAGTCAATTTAAACATATGCTTCTGCAGTATGAAGCTGTAAGCCTTCATACCAACAATAAATTCATCAACCATTGACACATTTTTGAGTTGCCAAGTTTACAGTCCGTCCCAAAGCAGTGATTACTCACGCTTCACAACTTCTGACCAACAAGAGTGAATTAATGCTCAGTGATAATTCATAAACGCATTCACATACTCTACTGCTGACACTGCAAATAAGCAATGTCATAAACAATTACGGTATTAACTCGCATTGATCAGAGATGCCGGTTATTAATACGAAAGCATTAAAAAATTGATTTAAAGGACACTACAATAACGTGGAATCAGGATGATGCGAGTGTCACAATCACGACAGCCCACAGCTCCCGAAATCAAACGCCAACTTTAACAGTGCTAACTAGCTAAGTAACGATACAAATTCAAGTTCAACCGACAGCTAACTCGCTAGCTATTCACATTCACTCTTTAATAGCCTTTTAAACTGGTTATCTTGGCGGATAGCAAAATAAAAATGAATAAACAAATAACTAGCTATTTAACTAAGTGAACATCACAGTACAGTTCCTATGTGGCCACTTCAACACAACTTTCTTTAATCTCATTCTTCATTGAAGCATACAATTTGGTTAGCCGGCTAACTGCAGTGCTACCGATGACTAGCCATGACTGTGACTTTAGGAAATGCCTGTTTATGTTTATCCTGCTGTCAGTAACAAAGCAGTCGTAAACATATACATCGCAACTAATGTGGAACTCACTATTAACAAACCGGAGAAAGACAGTTTAGCAATGTTACGAATGTTGTGTTTGAGAGTCAATATATAAACGGAGGAATGAGGCCTACTTATTCGGGCTTCCAGTGCTAGCCTGCTAACTGGCTACATAGTTAATCGTACTCAGTCGCGGCATAGCCCAACAATATAGGTCGAATAAACAACAACATTTACGAGAACACAGGTCTTCTGTTCAATGAACGCATTTCCCAAACCTCGTTCACCTGAAATCCTTGTCGCTGGACGTCATTTTCTCCAGCAGATTAGAGATGTGGTAGGAGGCGCTCGCCATGTTTGCAGTCTGTTGTAACTCAGCTAATAAGCTTGCAGTACAGTCAGTATTTGTGGGACAGTATTATTTCCACCCCACTCTCTCGCTCTGGGTTAAGTGTGCCTTCAATCTCCGCAGCCAGTTTTATTCTTCGGGGGAGAAACTCAGTTCAGATGCTGAATGGCGGAGACTTGAGTGTCATCACTCGGTGCACAGCCGTGTTTGAATGGAGATCTGGGCGGTCTGCAGAGGGGCGCACGGGCAGTAATGTGGAGCTGCGCTGCGCTTCCGGGCAGGGGCGGGGGCCTACGCCTATACAAAGGGATGCGGTTCCGCTACTGGTTTCTGGCATTGTCAATCAGAAATTGCTGAAAACAAGCTTCCTGTTCTGTTGAATTTGAGGATAAAATTCTGAAACCTCCTGCTGATGACATTACTCGCCTTTGACTGATTTACCGATAAACTCGATGCGACTTCTGCATAGATCGATTTATTTCAAAAGAGGCTGGAAACTGAAAGTACAGTACCTCAATTGTTCTCAGACTGGATAGCAACAGGTACCAAAGAGGTGTTGTGTCTGTGAATTCTAGATTTTTCTGTATGTTCAGAAAAAATAGGCTGTTAGATAAACAAAAACTTGAGTCTTGATTTTGGACAAAGTGTTTGGAATAGCTTCAATAAAAGTTATCTCACTAGCCATCTATCTTGATATGTAAGGGTGTGGGTGCACCCAAACCATGCCAGGAGAATGCAATGCACACTGAGACAGAACCACCACCACAACCCTCCACTATTGAGAGTTAAATCCTCTGAGAACAGTTTTAAGGATGATTCAGCTGATCGTATCAGGTTTAACCACTGCTCTGTGGTCCAGAGGATGCCCTCTTTGCACCACTAGGTGTGAAACCATGCATTGGCCAGTGTGAAGTGGGGTTTGCTTGCTGCAACCCCTCCACTGTACCCGACTTTGTGCAGTTCTGTGAAGTTCTTGGTTCTTAATTAGCTCTCACCACAGGTTTGACGTGCAGTGAAACAATCTGCATTTGCTCACTTTGCTTTTCAGTGATCCGAACCCTGGAGCATGCGCTCCTACTCGCTGTAGCCGTTAGAGGATGATCCGTTCCCCTGCGTATCCATGCTTAATCACCTTAGACACCACTGCCCATGGAAACAGAAAGTTTACCTGTCTCTGTCAATAAAGCCCCCACCCCCATCCCCACCCCCATCCCCAAACCCCCACCACCAAAACAAACCCAAACAACCAGCCTTCTGTCAAAGTCACAGAGGACTCTCTCAGCCATGGTAGCGTAATAATTAGCTTTTACTGCCTGTTATACATGACCCATTTACATATCCACTGTCTTTCCATAATATCATCACTCTTTCATGTTATTAATATTCCACACATGTTTAATCAAGATAATAATTCTGAGATCTAATTCAAAGCAATGAAAATTAATTGGGGAGTGGGGAGATTGAGTAGCAAACGTATTTTCAGCTTTAATGGGAAATCAGGTTCTCTTAAAATCCATGGATAATCCCTGAATGTGGTGAATGTTCTGGAGCATAGTGATAAGCACTGTCTATATGATGCATTGAACATTGTTCATTTTGCTTCAGAATTACTGATGGGACTAACATGTGTGACAATTAGCAATGGATATAGCATCCGTTTGCTATTTATACAACAAGGATAAGATTCTAACAATGCCTACATGCTGAATAGTGAGTGTGGGTCCACACCCTGGAGCTGAAATCCAATTTCAGTCCACTTTCTCAAAGCCTGTTAAGAAAGAAATTTCAGAAAACGGTGGTTCTTGCACAACATTCTTAAACTGAGAGTAGCTGTACAGAACAACATGAGTTACACACGAAATTGTAACACAAAAAAACACCCCCTCCCCCCCTCTAATATGACAATTATGAGCTCATATTCAATGGAGACCGTGTACTGCCAGCACACACAAACCATAGTCAAAATCATCCCTAAAGACTAATGGACAGATCAGTGAAATGGCGAGATCAGTGCTTGTCATATATTTTAGTTGCACAGTTTATGTTGTTGTCTGAGCGGTATTGTTGGAAAACTGTTTAATAGAATTGATTTACTTGGCCTGCTCTAACTAGTCCCTTCACTAGTCCCTTCACTATTCCCTGTTCTACATCTTCCACAAGCACCATTTGGAGTTCCAGTACTGCAACACAATCAGGTAACCTGCAGGTGTGTCTTGTGGCTGCAGTACCACAGCCTGCCACCAGGTGTCAGGAGAGAAATGGCTTCCCAACCTTCTGGGGTACTGGAGCAGTGCTGTGTCCAGCGAAACAGGTCTGGGCTGCAGCTGAAGTGCTTCGACTGGAGCACAGTAACAAAATAAACAGGAACGTCATTGCACTGTGTTACCGGCCACAGCCCTTCTTGTCAGCCAATCATGTGTAAGATGCCCCAATTATGTTACCTGGAGAAGGTGTGTGACGGAACGGGACATAGCAATAGGAGCCCCTGGATGGTGCCAGTTTGATATCAAATCCACATTAACGATCACTTATTAAATAAATGCTATTTTTCTGTGTGCATTCTACTGTAATTCATACCAGTCGCATGAAACTAAAACTTGTTTTGGTAGAAGCAATGTGTACAACAACAGAAACCAAGATGTCATCAGCTAGCTGTGTAACTCTACAGCTAGTAAAATAGCAAGACTCTCTACAGCAAGCCCCTAAAACAGCAACTGTGTTTTGTACTTCAGCGATGCTCAATTTGACAATTTCTGTGATTTCTTTTATGACCTTTCCAGTGTCTTAGGTATTGCAGTATTTTTTGGTGACACTGTGCTGTGTATATGATGAGTGTTATTGTTGTACACCCACCAAGGGACCGGAGATAAAAATCAGCCTTTTGCTTTATCTGCAATGATGCAGGAGATTTCAGCTGTAGAAATGCATGTTGTAATTGCACATGGTCCCTTACAGATAAATAAAAAGGGTAAATAAAGGAACACATTCAGCTGCTCTCAGAGATGTGCATGAATTTGAATGCCTTGTAAATCATGACTACACGAAACCATCAGATTGATATCTCAGATTATCAGAGCACAGAGAAACTTTCAGTTCTAAAATTGTTAAGAACAAATGGGTCTTGGGTACTGTTCTTTAAAGGTGGTTTTACAAGGGCAGAGCCAATGGGAGCTCCCCAGTTTGAAGAGCCTAATTAGCAATACTTAGGATGCAGGTACCTATGATGCAAGATTTACATGGAAAAGCCTCTGTCCAAGGTTAACCCAGGGCTGATGAGCCCTTCAGACCCAGCTATAAATGCTACATCTAAACAAGATTCCTACTATCACAGGGCATAGACACAGGTCCATCAGATGCATTTGGACTGAATAGTTTGGCTTTTTTAGTTGGCACAGATTTTGCAGCAGTTGACATACTGGCATCATCACCTTAATAATCCTTTTTAAGTTTAACATAAATGCACATTTTACTCACAAGCATAATAAAGACCAGCTTCTATAAGTGGATGTTTGATTGAAGTGCTTTAGAGGATTTGCCTTTGGCTTCTGTAGCTCACAGCCCATGTCTGTTAACCTGGGATTTTCAACTTAGGAAACAAGGAAACCCTCATGCACACCAGGTCTAAAAGAAAAGTTAAGCATTTTTTACTATTTTACACAAATCAAATTAAATATGCTACAAAGAATTCTTTACTTTGTATATAACTAGCTGACCACAGTGTTTGTATGGAATGGTTTTTATTGGTAAACTGTTTAAAAAAAGCTATTTCAAAGTGATGTGGCACATTTGAAATGGTCAGATTTAGTGAATATAAATGGCCAATACACCGTACACCCATTTATAAAATACACCACTGAGAGAAATAAAAACCCAGCTTCCACTGGGTACAGATATGCACCCCTTCCCTACTTATCTATGCGATAAACGGGCACACTGGATATGAAAAAGTATCAGGAAGAGGCTTCGATGTCCAAAAATTCCAATACTAACAGGAAGTGTTTGGACACAAACACAACATAGCAGGGCTCACATTGGTCTTAATGAGGATTTCAGACTCAAGTGCTCTTCTTTCATTTATCATCATATTGCTTTTCATTCATGATATGATCGATAGTAAGCCATCATGCAAATTTAGTGTAATCGTACTGTAACCCACATCCCTTGCTGCACATTAGAGGCACACAGCTTCTGTGCCTTTACACGCCTCAGTCACGCCAGTCCAGTTTCAGTCTTTAGAACCATGCCTTTCCCAATAAGATGAACTCCGTGTTTTCAATTTGATGCTTTCCCTCCACATTTCTGAATACACGTTCGTCCCTCTCGGTGAGGTGGGGGGTGGTGGGGCTAACCCTAACCCTCTCTGCAGATCTGGTCTCTCCGGGGGGGCATGGGCTGGGCCAATCACAGCCTCTCCCTCACAGTCTTCTCGATGGCCTTGAACACCTCTGCATCCTCGATGGTGGGAGTGATCTGGGCGATCAGAGAGAGACGGAGAAGCAGTGCGTCAGCTTTAGTGCTAAAGGGAGCACACATTGCTTTCGCGGGGGGGGGGGGGTGATTGTGCTCTCCCCGGCTCCTCTGTACACCCCACCCTTAACTCAGGTCCCCCTTAGAAAAGAGATTTCCATCTCAGAGTGTTGTTCTTGGTTAAATGAAGGTTAAATAAAATAAAAGGACTCAGTAGGTGACTGTGACTCATCCTAAAGGTCAGTTGTTGCTTGGATACGAGCAGGAAGTTAACCTTATAGGGCTTCCTGTTCACCAGGTTGGAGAGGGTAGAACGGGGGATTTTTCCAGAGCGAGTTTTGGGGAGGCCCCCAACGAACAGCACCCTCCGGAACGCTGCCACCGGCCCGATGCTGTCTCTGACCAGTCTGACAATGTCCGCCACAACGTCCTCAGGGTCCTGCTGCACACCTGCACACAGACGCACATCATACACGCATTACACACCTGCACACAGATGCACATCATACACACATTACACACCTGCACACAGACGCACATCATACACACATTACACACCTGCACACAGACGCACATCATACACACATTACACACATTACACACCTGCACACAGATGCACATCATACACACATTACACACCTACACACAGACGCACATCATACACACATTACACACCTACACACAGATGCACATCATACACACATTACACACCTACACACAGACGCACATCATACACACATTACACACCTGCACACAGACGCACATCATACACACATTACACACCTACACACAGACACACATCATACACACATTACACACCTACACACAGACGCACATCATACACACATTACACACATTACACACCTGCACACAGACGCACATCATACACACATTACACACCTGCACACAGACGCACATCATACACACATTACACACATTACACACCTGCACACAGACGCACATCATACACACATTACACACCTACACACAGACGCACATCATACACACATTACACACATTACACACCTGCACACAGACGCACATCATACACACATTACACACCTACACACAGACACACATCATACACACATTACACACCTGCACACAGACGCACATCATACACACATTACACACCTACACACAGACGCACATTATACACACATTACACACCTGCACACAGACCCACACAGGACCACATTACACACCTGCACACATTACACACATTGCACACCTGCACACAGATGCACACAGGACCGGATCACACACACATTACACACCTGCACACAGACACACAGTAGCGGATCATACACACATTACACACCTGGGAAACACTGCATATTACATACATACAGTATCATGCACATTACACATACAAACGGTACCATGCACAAACACACACACACACACAAACACACACACACACGCACAGGTTTCTTTGAATACAGACAGCAGATTCCAGTGTGTTTGATGTTTCCCACCTTTTTTCAGCACACAGAGAGCCAGGGGAATGTGGCCCTTCAGAGAGTCCTCCAGTCCCACCACCGCACAGTCCCCGACTGCAGGGTGCTGCAGGATGGCCTGCAACACAAATCACACCTGAAACACCTGCAGCACAAATCACACCTGTAACACCTGCAGCACAAATCACATCTGAAACACCTGCAGCACAAATCACACCTGAAACACCTGCAGCACAAATCACACCTGATATCACACCTGCAGCATAAATCACACCTGAAACACCTGCAGCACAAATCACACCTGATATCACACCTGTAACACAAACATACATATGAGTATCACACTTGATATCACACTTGTAGCACAAACACACACCTGATTATCACACATGCAGCACAACTGCACACCTGATATCACACCTGTACAAGCCCACAGCTAGCACACCCAGCCATTTAACCTCCACCCTCAGAAGCGCACTTACTCTTCTCTGAATTGACACACGTCAAATAAAAATGACACATTTAAAATTTGAGCAGGCACCTCCTCCAGAGCCCCTGCCGACAGCCTGTGGCCAGCCACGTTGATGACATCATCAGATCTGGACATAACATACAAATAACCTTCCTCATCCACAAAGCCCGCATCCATGGTGTCATAATATCCCTACGGAGAGATGACAAAGTGTGGATGTGGATTAAAACCAAACATACACTCCACTGAGTTCAGATAATACTGCGCACTGCATAAATACAACACATCAGTAACATTCATGTTTCAAACAATGAATCGATAGCTTCTTTACTAACACCACTAGTGGACGCAGTATTACCACAAAACAGTTACTTCACAAACTTACTGTACTGACGTAAAAATACGGTTTAGGAAAAACCAATTTAAGCAATTACATTTTTATAACAAAAAAAAAAGAATAATCTCCTGACACAAAAAAACAAAACATTTTAACGCCCATACTTCCGAAATTAAATTTAGATTAGGAACAGAAAAGTGTTTTTCCATGAATAGACTGTAATAGTGTATTCTCACAATCTCCCACGGGAGGGCGCTAATACACCTAGTCACCATGTTTATTGTGTATTCTCACAACCATCCACAGGAGGGCGCTCATACAACTGGGCTAGAACTTGGTAATCGTGTCGAGTAAAACTTCATTTTACTGATTTTTATTCTTATATGTACTATGGGTACAATATGACTGTTAACCCCTTAGTTTAGCCGATGGGGAAACTGACGTTCGGGGCACTGGACGCCATTTGGTCGCTGAAACTTCGGCAACAGAAGCAAGCGGTTACGTCCGTTTCATATCATTCAGTTGCGTTCACCACCTATTCGCCTTTATAGTGTATTCTCACAATCTCCCACAGGAGGGCGCAAATAGACTTAGTCACCGTGTTTATGGTGTATTCTCACAATCTCCCACAGGAGGGCGCAAATAGACTTAGTCGCCGCGTTTATTGTGTATTCTCACAATCCCCCACAGGAGGACGCTCATATACCTAGTCACCATGTTAATAATGTATTCTCACAATCGCCCACAGGAGGGGGTTAATAGAGTGTTACAGTGATTACGTATTTTTGTAGGCCAACTCGGGAGTTACTTCCGCTATGGGTTCCCTCCGCAAATTTCCAATTCATTTCTCATGAGCATTTCGTTTTCTGTCGAAAATAAGGTCTGTGGTTAAAGTATGTCGCAGAAGATTTCTCTATAAATAAAGTAGATATATTACACCCATTAACATCTCAACCGTGAATTTAGGCGTTAATAGCTTAGAACTACAGAAGCGGGAGGAGTTGCAGAAGCCAATATGGCGTCCCATCAGTACAACTGGGCTAGAACTTGGTTATAAATCGTTTCGAGTAAAATCACACGTTGATTTTTATTCTTATATGTATTATGGGTATAACTGGGTTAACAATATGACTGTTAACCCCTTAGTTTAGCCGATGGGAAATCTGATGTTCGGGGCACTGGACGCCATTTGGTCGCTGAAACTTCGGCAACAGAAGCAAGCGGTTACGTCCGTTTCATATCATTCAGTTGCGTTCACCACCTATTCGCCTTTATAGTGTATTCTCACAATCTCCCACAGGAGGGCGCAAATAGACTTAGTCGCCGCGTTTATTGTGTATTCTCACAATCTCCCACAGGAGGGCGCTCATATACCTAGTCACCATGTTTATAATGTATTCTCACAATCGCCCACAGGAGGGCGCAAATAGACTTGGTCACCGTGTTTATGGTGTATTCTCACAATCTCCCACAGGAGGGCGCAAATAGACTTAGTCGCCGCGTTTATTGTGTATTCTCACAATTTCCCACAGGAGGGCGCTCATATACCTAGTCACCATGTTTATAATGTATTCTCACAATCGCCCACAGGAGGGCGCAAATAGACTTAGTGGCCGCGTGTATTGTGTATTCTCATAATCTCCCACAGGAGGGCGCAAATAGACTTAGTCACCGTGTTTATAGTGTATTCTCACAATCGCCCACAGGAGGGCGCAAATAGACTTAGTTGTGCGTTAGCTGAGAATCTCTGTAGTTGACTCGCTGTTGTTAGTTAGTTAAACGCGTTAGTGAAACTGTGTGTGGGGGTTGGTGTTTAACTGCCCGCTATTGTTGAGCTAATTTCAAGTAGCTTCACCTGGTGCTATTTAAGTGGTGTTCATCTGTGGTTCATTAGTGTGCATCTGATTGTGTCGTCGCTTCTGCCGTCCCCTGCGATTCAGATAAGCGTATCTTCACTTTGATTTGTTTCTGCTGTTGCTAGTTAGAGAACATAGTTGTGTGTAATTTAGATAATCTTTTTTAAACTTGTCTCTACTGTTGCTAGTCAGCGAACTTAGTTGTGCGTTAGCTGAGAATCTCTGTAGTTGACTCGCTGTTGTTAGTTAGTTAAACGCGTTAGTGAAACTGTGTGTGGGGGTTGGTGTTTAACTGCCCGCTATTGTTGAGCTAATTTCAAGTAGCTTCACCTGGTGCTATTTAAGTGGTGTTCATCTGTGGTTCATTAGTGTGCATCTGATTGTGTCGTCGCTTCTGCCGTCCCCTGCGATTCAGATAAGCGTATCTTCACTTTGATTTGTTTCTGCTGTTGCTAGTTAGAGAACATAGTTGTGTGTAATTTAGATAATCTTTTTTAAACTTGTCTCTACTGTTGCTAGTCAGCGAACTTAGTTGTGCGTTAGCTGAGAATCTCTGTAGTTGACTCGCTGTTGTTAGTTAGTTAAACGCGTTAGTGAAACTGTGTGTGGGGGTTGGTGTTTAACTGCCCGCTATTGTTGAGCTAATTTCAAGTAGCTTCACCTGGTGCTATTTAAGTGGTGTTCATCTGTGGTTCATTAGTGTGCATCTGATTGTGTCGTCGCTTCTGCCGTCCCCTGCGATTCAGATAAGCGTATCTTCACTTTGATTTGTTTCTGCTGTTGCTAGTTAGAGAACATAGTTGTGTGTAATTTAGATAATCTTTTTTAAACTTGTCTCTACTGTTGCTAGTCAGCGAACTTAGTTGTGCGTTAGCTGAGAATCTCTGTAGTTGACTCGCTGTTGTTAGTTAGTTAAACGCGTTAGTGAAACTGTGTGTGGGGGTTGGTGTTTAACTGCCCGCTATTGTTGAGCTAATTTCAAGTAGCTTCACCTGGTGCTATTTAAGTGGTGTTCATCTGTGGTTCATTAGTGTGCATCTGATTGTGTCGTCGCTTCTGCCGTCCCCTGCGATTCAGATAAGCGTATCTTCACTTTGATTTGTTTCTGCTGTTGCTAGTTAGAGAACATAGTTGTGTGTAATTTAGATAATCTTTTTTAAACTTGTCTCTACTGTTGCTAGTCAGCGAACTTAGTTGTGCGTTAGCTGAGAATCTCTGTAGTTGACTCGCTGTTGTTAGTTAGTTAAACGCGTTAGTGAAACTGTGTGTGGGGGTTGGTGTTTAACTGCCCGCTATTGTTGAGCTAATTTCAAGTAGCTTCACCTGGTGCTTATCTGCCCTAATGAAGGTGATGCAAGCACATAGTTGTCACCCGGTATATATAGCTCCAGCGGAGGCTGCCATAGGCAGCCTCGTCGTCAGTTTGTCATGTTCATAAACCCCATCCCCCTGTGCGCGCTGCCTCGCCCCAAATGGTCTATTCACCGCGGGCGGAATTTATCTAACCTGATCTACCCACCCTTATCCACACCTCAGGAATTCACCGTCACAGGTGGACTATGGAACTGCCAGTCAGCTGTCAAGAAAGCTGACTTCATCACTGCCTTTGCCAAGACGAAGTCTCTTGACTTCCTGGCTCTGACGGAAACCTGGATCACTCCCGATAACACCGCCACCCCAGCTGCACTGTCTGCGGGATACTCCTTCTCGCACACCCCCAGGGCCTCTGGCCGAGGCGGGGGTACCGGTTTGCTAATTTCCTTGTCCTGGAAGTTCTGTGTCCTCCCCAGTCCTAACCCTACTTCCTCCTCTTTTGAATTTCACGCAATTACTGTAACTCATCCCTCAAAATTTCACATTATTGTTCTATACCGTCCTCCAGGTCCACTCGGCTCTTTCCTGGACGAGCTGGACACTCTCCTGAGCTCCCTCCCTGAGGATGGCACTCCTGCTATTCTTCTGGGAGACTTCAACCTCCCACCAGAGACCTCCCAACTGTCCAGGGTTACCTCACTCCTCCAGTCTTTTGGCCTATCCCTGTCCTCTTCCCCCCCCACACACAAGGCTGGTAACCAACTAGACCTTGTATTCACCAGAAGCTGCTCCATTCCCCAACTTACAGTGACTCCCCTCCATGTCTCGGACCACTTCTTTCTTTCTTTCCCCCTCTCATATCTACACCCCCTCAACTCATCCAACAGCTCACCCACAGTAACTTTCAGGAGAAATCTCTCTACTCTGTCACAATCCTCCCTCATCTCCACTGCTCTGTCTACTCTTCCCCCTCCTGCATCTTTCTCTAACCTGCCAGTTGATCTTGCCACCTCCACCTTCAACTCCTGCCTCTCCCAGTCCCTCGACTCACTTTGTCCCCTTGTCTCCAAACCAGCACGCTCCTCACCCCCCTGCCCATGGCTGACTGAGTCACTACGCTCCAGCAGAACATCACTGCGGGCTGCAGAGAGGAAGTGGAGGAAATCCCGATCCTCTGATGACCTGACCGCATATCATACCCTGCTGGCGGCTTTCACATCTGCCCTCACCTCAGCGAAAGCCTCATTTTTCCAATCCAAGATCAGTGCATGTGTTTCTAATCCACGGAAACTATTCTCCACCTTCTCTTCCCTCCTCACTCCTCCTCCACCCCCACCTCCTTCTTCTCTCTCCGCAGATGACTTTCTGGCCGCCTTTGAAGGAAAGGTGGCTACAATCCGGAACTCCTTCGCCCATCCAGTGAGCCCCCCACCCCCCCGGGACAAACCCACAGCCACACTGACCTCCTTCGAGATGCTGGAGGACTCCGATGTATTACACCTCATCACCTCTCACCATGCAACCACCTGTCCACTTGACCCCGTCCCATCTAAAGTTCTCCAATCCATTTCCAGCGAGTTCCTTCCCTATCTGTCCTCTATTGTTAATTCCTCTCTCTCCTCTGGTCACGTTCCCTCTGATTTCAAGATGGCTCGTGTTACCCCACTTCTAAAAAAACCCACCTCAGACCCCTCCGATGTAACAAATTATCGACCCGTATCGCTTCTACCCTTTCTGTCCAAAACCCTTGAACGAGCAGTTCTTAAACAACTAACCTCTTTTCTCCATCAGAACAACCTGCTAGACCCTCACCAGTCTGGCTTCCGATCCGGGCACTCAACAGAGACTGCGCTCCTAGGTGTGACGGAGGCACTTGCCACTGCAAGAGCCTCACGCCTCTCCTCTGTCCTGATCCTTCTTGACCTGTCTGCAGCTTTCGACACGGTCAACCATAATATACTGCTCTCCACCTTGGCTGGGATGGGAATCGCTGGGACTGCCCTGTCTTGGTTCGCTTCCTATCTTGCAGATAGGACCTACCAGGTCACCTGGAAGGGGTCTGCCTCTGCTTCTCAGCCACTTGTTACGGGAGTGCCGCAGGGATCTGTACTGGGTCCTCTGCTGTTCTCCTTATACACCAGATCTCTTGGTTCAGTAATTAATTCACATGGCTTCTCCTATCACTGTTATGCAGATGACACACAACTCTTCTTTTCTTTCCCCCCCTCAGCCACACAGGTCAATGATAAGATCTCTTCCTGCCTGGCTGACATCTCCACCTGGATGGCCAGCCACCACCTGAAGCTCAACCTCAACAAAACTGAGCTGCTCTTCTTCCCGTGCAAGACCTCCTTACTTCGTGAGCTCTCAATCACGGTTGATGGCACCACAGTGACTGCCTCTCACTCTGCCAAGAGCTTGGGGGTGGTCCTGGATGACCAACTGGACCTCAAGGAGCACATCAAGGCAACATCACGGTCCTGCAGATTCCTTCTGTACAACATCAGAAGGATTCGACCATACCTGACGACGCACTCCACCCAGCTGCTCGTCCAGGCTACGGTGACCTCTCGCCTTGATTACTGCAACTCTCTCCTTGCAAGCCTGCCAGCTTGTGCCATACAGCCACTTCAGATGATTCAGAATGCCGCTGCCCGACTCATCTACAACCTTCCCAAATTCTCCCACGTCACTCCTCTGCTGCGATCACTCCACTGGCTACCTGTCGCCGCCAGGATCCGGTTCAAAACCCTGACCCTCGCCTACACTGCTGCCAACAGGACAGCCCCCACCTACTTGCAGGACATGATTCGCTTCTACGTGCCTGCTCGACCACTCCGCTCTGCGGAAGCAGGGCGCCTAGCAACCCCTCCCACCCGCCCAAAGGGATCACAGAGCTTCTCCACCCTAGCTCCCCAGTGGTGGAACGAACTTCCCGTCCCTCTCCGAACCTCCCCCTCATTACCCATCTTCCGCCGTGGCCTGAAGACTCATCTCTTCAGACTATACCTAGATTAACCACCACCATGCTGTATATTTCACTCTTTAATTAAAAAAAAAAAAAAAAAAAAAAAAAAAAACCCCCCCCCCCCCCCCCCTTTTCATGTCACTTGTATTTGTCTTTGTCCTAATACTGTAGCTTATACTTCTGCCTAGTTGGCTTTGCAGAGGTTAGGTTAGAATAGTGTTCACTGCGTGAACTGTGTTCTTAGCTAGAAATAGCTGTACAAAATAAGTATTATACCTTTCTGAACCTGTGTTCAGCAGTTGCCTACGACCATGATATGCACTTTTTGTACGTCGCTTTGGATAAAAGCGTCTGCGAAATAAATGTAATGTAATGTAATGTAATGTAGACTTGGTCACCGTGTTTAGTGTATTCTCACAATCCCCCACAGGAGGGCGCTCATATACCTAGTCACCATGTTCATAATGTATTCTCACAATCGCCCACAGGAGGGCGTTAATAGAGTGTTACAGTGATTACGTATTTTTGTAGGCCAACTCGGGAGTTACTTCCGCTATGGGTTCCCTCGGCAAATTTCCAATTCATTTCTCATGAGCATTTCGTTTTCTGTCGAAAATAAGTTCTGTGGTTAAAGTATGTCGCAGAAGATTTCTCTATAAATAAAGTAGATATATTACACCCATTAACATCTCAACCGTGAATAGGCGTTAATAGCTTAGAACTACAGAAGCGGGAGGAGTTGCAGAAACCAATATGGCGTCCCATCAGTACAACTGGGCTAGAACTTGGTTATAAATCGTTTCGAGTAAAATCACACGTTGATTTTTATTCTTATATGTATTATGGGTATAACTGGGTTAACAATATGACTGTTAACCCCTTAGTTTAGCCGATGGGAAATCTGATGTTCGGGGCACTAGACGCCATTTGGTCGCTGAAACTTCGGCAACAGAAGCAAGCGGTTACGTCCGTTTCATATCATTCAGTTGCGTTCACCACCTATTCGCCTTTATAGTGTATTCTCACAATCTCCCACAGGAGGGCGCAAATAGACTTGGTCACCGTGTTTATGGTGTATTCTCACAATCTCCCACAGGAGGGCGCAAATAGACTTAGTCGCCGCGTTTATTGTGTATTCTCACAATCTCCCACAGGAGGGCGCTCATATACCTAGTCACCATGTTTATAATGTATTCTCACAATCTCCCACAGGAGGGCGCAAATAGACTTAGTGGCCGCGTGTATTGTGTATTCTCATAATCTCCCACAGGAGGGCGCAAATAGACTTGGTCACCGTGTTTATAGTGTATTCTCACAATCGCCCACAGGAGGGCGGTCATATACCTAGTCACCATGTTCATAATGTATTCTCACAATCGCCCACAGGAGGGCGTTAATAGAGTGTTACAGTGATTACGTATTTTTGTAGGCCAACTCGGGAGTTACTTCCGCTATTGGTTCCCTCGGCAAATTTCCAATTCATTCTTCTCATAGGCATTTCGTTTTCTGTCGAAAACAAGGTCTGTGGTTAACGTATGCCAAAGACAGTTTCACGTTTTGTTCTACTAGATAAATTACATTCACAAATATCTCAGACGTAAATTTCGAAGTCGTTATGTGCTTAAAAAAAGTAAGTTGCTAACAAATTGCTCGATTGAAACTACAACGGTTGTCGCGTGCAGGCAGGCTAGTATGGAAACTAGAGTGGCGGTTGCCAGAAAGCGACTGTTGTTGTAGTTTCAATATAGCAGCTTACTTTTAAAAGCACATACCTGCTTCGAAATTCGCCGCGGTGGTAGTAATGGGTGCAATTTATCTCGTAGAAGCTCTCTTAGGCGTACGTTCACCACAGACCTCATTTTCGGCGAAATGTCTGGGGAAAATGCATTGGAAATCTGACAAGGGAACCCATTGCACAAAAATGCGAACTTACTTCCGGGTTTCAGGACTACAAACTGTAACACTCTTTGAGCTGCTTTCTCTGAAAACTCTGTGGCAGAACACATGAAAGTGGACTGGGCAGAATGGAGGGATGTACATACAGGGAACTTGGTGAAGTAGAGTTTCTCAAACAGCTGATGGTTCTGCCAGAGAGACAGAGCTGAACCCGGAGGCAGGGGGAGCCTGGTGAATCATGGGAAATAGAGAGATGATTATGATGATGATGAACTGTCCTTTCTGATGGCAAAGGTGTGCAGTCTCCCAGCAGTTTTCAAAATCTCCAGGATAACTCAATGGTTTGAAGACAGTTAATATATATCATAGGTGGGGGCATGAAAATCACACATGCACACACACACACACACCATGATATTGTACCTTACAACAATATTTCCCAGAGTCCTCGGTTTCACTTCCTGCATGTCATCGTCGATCACAGTGACTGAAAGAGCAGGAGCAGCTCTGTAGGTTAACAGGTTCATAGAAGGCAGGGCGTCTGGCTGCAGCTCTTTTACGAGTGATGTCACCTTCCATAACACCATATGGCACCGGGATTTGCAACATTATAAAAACTATTCTTACACCAATGACGTGACAAAAGGTAGACTGCAATGAATAATCATAAGTGAATAGCCATTAAAATGACTGATGACTGAATGCTTTTGTTTTTGTAGTGCTATAATTGTTGATTTGTAAGTCACTCCTGTATGTCATTCAGAGCTCACAGCTATAGCTCTGTTTAACCTACCTGCACTCACATACCGCTGACATACTCAGCTCCAACAGTCATTCCTTATGCAATAAACTGTTCCTGCAGATTAAGCTCTATGCATTTTATACAACCCACCCTTGTTGTGTATTTGGATAAAAAAGATTATTCAAAATAAAAGATAATGTAAGTTGGATGTGGTTGCTTGCTAATTGTTTGTGGCAGGAAATGGCTGCCATAGTTCCTGTGAAGCACTGCACTCACCATTGTACCCTGGTACAGGCTTGCCTGCTTGCCCAGGAGGGGGCGACAGAGAGTTCCCCAGGCCAATACAGGTGGCCGTAATGGCAGACCCGGACTCTGTCAGCAGAGAACAGGAGAAACATGCAATGAGAAATACAGCCGGTCCCAGCCTGGGGAAGGTTAAAAACCGTAACCCTAACCCTGACTCGCTCACCAGTCTGCCACCAGTGGTCCAGCACAGGCACCCCAAAGCTCCTCTTAGCCCAGTCCAGAGTTTCCACGTCACAACGCTCGCCTGCCAGGAACAGGGTTCGCATCCTGGAGGACAGAGCAATCAGAAACCACAGGCTAAGTCACCTGACAACCACAAACCAATAAGCAGCTGGAGGCTTAGTCACCTGACAACCACACACCAGCAGCTGGTTGTGGGAGGCATTCAGGGACAGGTGTATCTGGGTTGTACGTGGGGTTTTAGGGGCAGGTGTATCTGGGTTGTAGGTAGGGGTTCAGGGTCAGGTGTACCTGGGGCGTGGATAGCGGGTCTGAGCGGAGGCCTGGGGGTCTATTTGGCGGATGGCCCGTATGGCAGTGGGAGCGGTGAACATGGCGGTCACGGCGTGCTCCGACAGCACACGGAAAAATGCACCGGCATCGGGGGTGCCCACGGGCTTACCCTGCGGAGAACCACACAACGACTCACCGTCACTGAGCGAGAGACCGCCGCGAGAGAAACCACACAACGACTCACCGTCACTGAGCGAGAGACCGCCGCGAGAGAAACCACACAACGACTCACCGTCACTGAGCGAGAGACCGCCGCGAGAGAAACCACACAACGACTCACCGTCACTGAGCGAGAGACCGCCGCGAGAGAAACCACACAACGACTCACCGTCACTGAGCGAGAGACCGCCGCGAGAGAAACCACACAACGACTCACCGTCACTGAGCGAGAGACCGCCGCGAGAGAAACCACACAACGACTCACCGTCACTGAGCGAGAGACCGCCGCGAGAGAAACCACACAACGACTCACCGTCACTGAGCGAGAGACCGCCGCGAGAGAAACCACACAACGACTCACCGTCACTGAGCGAGAGACCGCCGCGAGAGAAACCACACAACGACTCACCGTCACTGAGCGAGAGACCGCCGCGAGAGAAACCACACAACGACTCACCGTCACTGAGCGAGAGACCGCCGCGAGAGAAACCACACAACGACTCACCGTCACTGAGCGAGAGACCGCCGCGAGAGAAACCACACAACGACTCACCGTCACTGAGCGAGAGACCGCCGCGAGAGAAACCACACAACGACTCACCGTCACTGAGCGAGAGACCGCCGCGAGAGAAACCACA
>CM077302.1:18849608-18867108 GCA_039654925.1 Anguilla pacifica
TGCTTTTCATAGGGGGGACAGGGCTGTTACCTTTGGGGTCCCTGTGCTTTTCATAGGGGGGACAGGGCTGTTACCTTTGGGGTACCTGTGCTTTTCATATGGGGGAGAGGGCTGTCACCTTTGGGGTACCTGTGCTTTTCATAGGGGGGGCAGGACTGTTACCTTTGGGGTACCTGTGCTTTTCATAGGGGGGACAGGGCTATCACCTTTGGGGTCCCCGTGGTGCCAGAGGTGTACAGGACGTAAAGTGGGTGATCAACAGGAACAGGCACACAGTCATGAGGATGAGCACGGGCCAGTTCTTCCTCCCAGTCCAAAGTGAAGCCAGGATGCCTCCTCACCTTCTCCTGTTCAAAATGAGCCAATCAGCCGGTGCGTACCGAGCACAGGTCAACACTGATAGAGTCTTACTGTGTTGGTGTGGTTATAGATTAGTCTCACTGTGTCGGTGTGGTTATAGCTTAGTCTTACCGTGTTGTCGCGGTTATAGATGAGTACGTTTTGGGGTTTGTGTGTGCTGAGCTCCAGGGCTTTCTCCACCAGAGGGATGTACTCCACTCTTCTGCCTGGTTCGATGCCGAAGGTAGCAGTCACCAATATTTTAGGCTGAGAGGCAAAATGGCATTTACAACACCCTGCAAGGCTATGCCAACTCCACACCTCAACATGTACACAAACAGCACTATGCACAGCTTCATTACATGATCAATCAGCAGCAAGGCCTCACTACTCCATGTGTTTGACAAAAACACATCATATGATCACATGGTAGTACGACCTTGGTGCTGATTGGTGTCTTATCAACAACCAACACATTTTTCCCCTCAGAAGCATTTCATGCAGCCTCTTTAATTTGGCTGGTTACTAAACGCTTAGGTGTAATTAAAAAGAAAAAGATGAAAGGAAATATAATGCACCATATGGTGGCCATGACTGTTATTGCATTCGATAATTATATTTGCGGTATTTCCCATTGCTGGTCTGTACACTGAGCACATTTAAAATGAATCACGGTTACACACTGTCCGTGCGGTAGGGGGCGCTGCAGACCGCACCTTGGCATGGTCGATGCGGACGGACAACTCTTTCGAGGCGAAGCCTCCGAAGATGAGGCTGTGGGTCGCTCCTATCCTGGCACAGGCCAGCATGGCGAACATGGCCTGGGGCACCATGGGCATGTAGATCACCACCAGGTCTCCCTTCCTCACCCCCTGCCTGACCAAGACCCCCGCCAGCCGCGACACCTGTGGGCAGGGGCCAGGGGCATGGGGACATTATCCTCTCATAAATAAACACATTAATCTCACTGTGCATCAGTTAGATTTACTTATCTACTTATTTTCATGACTATAATACAGATGACGAGAGGGGTGGGGGGGTCCTCCCTGCTCCTCCCTGCTCCTCCCTGCTCCTCCCTGCTCCTCCCCGCTCCCCCCTCAGACCAGCACCATTAACCAGGCCACCATCAGCATGCGGGACTGCAGACCCAACATCATCTTCATCATCACAGACCCTACACGCTCACCACACCCCTGCTCCAGCGCTCCTCCCTCCCCTCTGCTTCTCAGGTACAGGGCGACTTTGTGCTCCACTACAGGAGAGAGCGCCCATTGCCACAGTGTTTTACTCAGTCACACCTTTAAATGAACAGAAGATGCATCCATTTGGGATGCCTAAGCTTCCGCAGTAGGGAGACTGGAAGAACATGGCAACTGGAATCCAGTGAGTCTAAAGAATTTATGGTTGTGTCACTTGTGCACTGTGGACTGCAGAGGACAAAGGTTAAAGGTGATTCTGCAGAACGTGATAGTCAGCACAGAACATTAACACTTTAAACAGACTCAGTTTCTCAGCCTGTACTCAGCTTTAGGCACAATTATATGTTTTCAGAAAAACTAAGTTGCAATATCAAAAAAAACCATTTTGACCGTTTTACAAAAAAAGCTATATATATATATATATATATATATATATATATATAGACAGGTGAATTGGTGTAGAATCTGCTGTAAATAAACTTGCTCAAGACAGGCCAAGGGGGAAAACAGGAGAAGAGTCTCTACCCTGGTGCTCTATCGCACAGAGCACTCAGGAGATTTAACGACCGGACTGGACTGCAGTACAAAGGGACGGGGTTCCGGCAGCCCGCACTTTGTACCGCAGGCACCGCCGCCTTTGTGTGCAGCACGGCTGGGCAATACAACCAGGCCTTGTGCTGGACTGCTGATTAAAATGCACAGCCTGTTTCCTACCAACTCACAGTTAATCAACACATTTGTGATTCGCTAAAAAGGGTGAATTTAGACCCGTTCGTTTGTTTTCCCAAATTTACTTTTTACAATAAATCTATTTCTTAGGACAATAAATCTTTACCTTGAACAATACATTTACCTTGAGCAATTTACCTTGAACAACAGGTCTATTTCTTAGGAACTGATGGAGGAAGTATTGCGTTCTCTCACAGACAGAGAATAAACAAACATGCAAGTTATCCGGGTTAGCCGACTTTAGAGGCACCCACATTCACATTAGGCCTCTTCCATACGGACACATTGGACTCCGCACACACAGCTAAACTGCACGTCATTACCTGTTCCTTCAGCTCATTATACGAGATGAAGCACTTTGTCTCAGTAACTGGACTATCGTGAATAATAGCCGTCTGGTCCCCAAGTCCGTTCGCAACATGCCGGTCCACAGCATTGTAGCAAACATTTAGTTTTGCTCCGACAAACCTAGAGCACAAAAAATATAAGCCACATCACTTTCGCATCACGCTTGTGGTATATTAATTATGACAAATGTGTGAAAACCAATTCTCTGTGACACTGTGTGTTTATCATATTTCTTTTAATTTACCTTATTGATAATCCTAACAGTTTTTACTCACCAGCTTTAATTTAGAGAAGATTCTCTTTGTAAAACACGACCATCAAACACATAGGACAAACAGTTCAACCCTGTAGATTATAAACAAGACATGCATTTTCACCAATATTCACGCAGTGTTTGCACACCTGGTATCTACAGCAAGGGTGTTTTGGAGAGAAAATATAGCGCAAAGTTGACCCCGCGTCCATTGCCAACCCTCAATTTTATTCCGTTTAGGTTTTGGTCCAATCTTAGGGATCTGGATGAGTATTTAACATTTGAACTGCATCAGAACAGTTAGGGCATTAGACCAGCCGTCAATGTGACCTAAACCTAACGTGCCGTAATCTGCCAAAGAAGCCAAAACTTTGACACCTTTCAAAATTGCTAACGAATTACCGAAAAACTATTCGACGAGATAAAGGGAAAAATGAAAAGACGAAACTGCAAATCGGCAAAGGACCAAATAGACACAATTCCATTTTGGGAAAGAATAAAATTAATAAAATAGTATTTTATAGTTTTTTCCCCCATAAAGCTGAAATTAAAGTTCGAAATAAGCGACAATTGATGGCTACAAGTAATAATTATTATAAATGGTTTACAAACGCAAGTAACTCGCGCAAACGTGCGGAAAGCATAGTCCAATGCCGAAACGGAGTTTAACAGTTCTATTAAATGTGCCGCATATTAGTGCATCTTATATTTTTGTCTCACCATTTCGGTGATACTGGATTACCGATATCCAGAGTTTGTCTCCAGGTCTCAAACCAGCTGATGTTTTCTGCGGCTTTGCTCCAGAAGACTTCAGGAGTGTCTCGTGCACTACGGAAAGCCTGCTCATAGGCGTCCGCTACCGCAGCTGGTTTACGGCTTTGCGAAGAGACCTGCACACATCGACTGCTGACGGCAAATCCACTCTGCACCACAAACACGCTCCTGCAATCTTTCCAGGAACCTACTAAGACTTTTGCCGTTCTCAGATCCCGACTTTTCCCGCACCAGTACCGCATGCTACCGATCAGTTTTGCATCCCTGATGGTAGCGATGTACTTTCCACGGCCGATAGTATTATTAAAAAATAAACTGTTTAACATCATTGGTTTAAAAACTTGCATGTCGATAGCGTGTTTTATTGTAAATAAAATAAAATAAAAAATCTTATTTAAAACGGTTAAAACAATCAGCACTGCTAAAAACGGATCCCAAGTTTCACCATGTCTTTTATACGTTGGGAAAAGGAAACGAGGCTGCGAAAGACAGCGAAGCGAGCTGGCAATGAGTTACAGTGAGGAAATTGTTCTTGAAAGGCGAACTATGAACTGGATGTGAATGATGTAATGGGTTGGGTTGCACAAGACTCTCAGCAGGTGGCCGTTCTTGTTACAGGAGTTACGTTAATCTACAAAGGGCTTTTTCAGAGTTAAACCGTGCCGAGAGATAAATTAGGACTCAAACACAAGATGCAAAATATTTTTCTATGTAGAGTGTAGTAGACTATAATGTAGATTTTTGTATGATGTATTTCTGTAATATTTGTATTTGGGAGTGCAGTAACTTCACATGACACCGAAGTTCTATTTCTGAAGGGTTTCTTTTATTTTCAAGTGTTCAGACATTTAGCACAACTTCTCTTGACAAGCCATTCTCAACAATCACATACTGCCCTCTACTGGTTAGAACAATTATACCTCTTCAGTCTTTCTCTATTACGGGGGAAGTATTGTGGATGCATTTCGGGCATATTTTTTAATAATGTAATTTTAAATCATATGTTAGTCACATAACCGGGAAAGGCCGGTCAGTGTTTTCAGTTTAGCGCGATAACATTACATTTATTTATTACATTGCATGTACATTACATAACATTGTGTTATCAAATTGTAAATGATTTAAAATAGCTGCCTTAAAGTTACTGTAACAAAGTGATACCTGCACAGCCCCTCCCTAAACTGCTCACCAACCTGCTTGGCCTGCATCCAATAACAAGGTGAAAAATGCTTTCTTTAATTATTATTGTTATTCAAGATGTATCACTGAAGAAAAACATAGTTGGTTGCTAATTGTAAGGCGGCAAAAATAAAAAATAAAATAAAAGGCTCTGAACAGAGTTAAACCATCTTGTATCCATGTGCTTTGGCTGTAGGCTACATGTTGGAATACGGAACGTGAGTAAGTGAACGGACAAACTGAAGGGAAGACGAAGTCGATTCGCGATAAGAGCCTTTGATTTGTGCTTAGGCGTTTAGTGAAAGATTGGGCCTCATTAAAGACACAATTTGCGATAGTGTTACACATGAATTCATCTGCCAATAATGATGCCAGAACAAAGCGGTCACCAGTGACAGACACATTGGTCACAAATCCATGAGCGGTCGATCTGAAATGACTAATGGGTACCCTCTAGTGGTTGGGAAGTGTTACTGCGATATGACTTAATATAGTGGATAAAATGCTGAACTTTTCCCCCAAAACCAGGAAAGAATATTGTTGTAAAATGGCCAAGCGCTCATTTGAATTAATATTAACTGTGCCACTAATTGTAGAAAGTCTGAAAGTCTGGGTTTTAAGCTAAAATAAAATAATTCACATTTGATAACTTATTTTGGCTGTTAAACCACATTTACACAGGTTTCTTTAATGGTGTGAGTATTTCTAAATCAGACTACAGAAAGCACTGGATTATTGGATGTAAATTCCATATTGTTCATGTGTTGCCAAAGATAGATTTGAATTTTAGAATGTTAGAGCAGATGATCTCTTCAAGATCATGATATCCTATATTACATTAATATGTAAAATTACCCATTCTTTTCCATTTTTAAATATAGAATTACAATTAAAACATGCACCTTCATTTTTAGGACAGAAAGTAGTCAAGTGTCATTCTGGCTTCTTCTGGAAAGGTTGACATTTAGCTGTCATCTGAATCTGTTCCTGCTTTTGTATGGACTTGTCCTAAAAAAAAAAAATGACCTGAGACCATCAAATATCTTTATGGACTGAACAAAACCTAAACTTATCTTTTATGCCTTTGAACATATGTATCAAGCAGTTCTATGAAAACATTCATATTGATTTTGTATTTCTTTATGTTCTCCGTTTTAATACTGGAAAAAAAAACATCCCCAAAATAGTCAAGTCGTTCAGCTCAAAAGTCACATTACAGATAGGCCTACAATTATTTTCCATGACACATGCATAAGTGATTTATGAACCTCATTTCCCAGGAGGCCATGGAAAATGAGCCTGCTTGGCTGCACAGTGAATTTCACAGGCAGTAGTTCGCTGTGGGCGGTATTAGTTACTGATATCCAATCCTTACACTCAGGTATGGCAGTTATTTTGCGTTACATTGTTGCAAATCGCCAATTGCAATCCCAGAATTCTTATAAGCTGTTTTTCATTTTTTAAAAATTATTAATCATGTTTAGAGGATTCTCAAACTTGGCCCACAACACCAGTAGTAGGCTAATGCTAGTTTTCATTTTCCCTCTCTAATCAGGGCAGATTTATATCTGGACAATGGTATTAAAATCTTTTTAAACTGGTTAGGCGAAGTAAAATGTAATATCATTAAGTCCTATGACATTCGATATTTCCATTAAAATGTAATTCTGCTGCATTTACAAACCCAACATGTAATTAAGGTTATGACTATGATGAAGGTCAAGACTTTGGGGAAAGAAACTGTTCTTGTTATATGCTATTACCAAGTAAGTAAATACACAAACTGCATCTCAATTTCCATTCATGATTGAATTTATTGGAGAATTTGCGACTGACCTTACACAGCCTCTAAGAACGGAATAACATTTGTTAGCTTTAAAGGTCATACCAGTTTTTTATCAGTTTCAATGCCAATGTTGACTCGAGGTTTAGAGTCAGGTAAAGATTATCAAAAACAAGCACTGGAGCAGGAAAACTGCTTGCATTCTCAAATTTGATCAGAAACCACTCATTTGAATCTCATTAAACACAACACTATGCTGCATTATATGAAGTATCAATCTAATTATATGCGTGCTGATGTAGTGGCCTTGAAATGAGATGGAGGAATAAGGTTGGTTTACAAAACAGTTAACAACAGGAATTAATTTAACAGACATCTCTTCAGGCCTATAAACCCTCTCAATATCCAGAGGATTAGACTTGTGAGTCACTGTGATAATGTAATAATGTAGTGTGTGTCTGAGAATGCACACATGCATGTGCACGCGCGTACACGCGCGCGCGCGCACGCACACACACACACACACACACACACATTTCAGGTTAATTTTGTGACATTGTGAGTAACTGTATTAATACCCACTTGTAGCTTGGCTTGTGGATGTGTGGAGGGTTAGGGGAGGGGAGGAGTACAGTAATGGGTTTTTTTTTTTTGGGGGCGGGGGGGGGGGGGGTGGTCGGGCTGGCAGAACAGGTGTGGCTGTAATCTAAGACCAGTTTACTCTCCCAGTATAGGGATCACACAACCACAATGCATTCTGGGAACCACAGAGTCACAGTGCTCTCCAAATGAACAGGGATGCACACATGTTCAAAACAAAGCCCAAAACACACCGCTAACATTCCAAACGAAGTACTAAACGCACTAAAATTACTACAGTATATCTACTCTAATGGAGGCACTGAAATTACTACAGTATATCTACTGTAATGGAGGCACTGAAATTACTACAGTATATCTACTCTAATGGAGGCACTGAAATTACTACAGTATATCTACTGTAATGGAGGCACTGAAATTACTACAGTATATCTACTGTAATGGAGGCACTGAAATTACTACAGTATATCTACTGTAATGGAGGCACTGACTAGCTTATTGTCAGCTGGGGCAAAGAAACAGCCAAGGCTATTTTGGACTCAGTGTCATTTTACATCCTTTAAATAGCCAAAAAAACGAAGAGAAGGCCAGTCACTGCCAACCTTTTGGCCGACCTCAGCAGTTACGAGTCCCCTCAAAGCAGGATAACACAGAAAGCTGTGAATGGGGACAACAGCGGTCACCAAAGTCATCATGAAACACAAAATGGATACGAATGGCTTGGGGGTAGAAGCTCAAGGACAGCTTCTACCCCCAAACCATTCACATGCTGAGCTGAGACCCCTAACCACTGCCCAGCTCCACCAACAACTGAACTGCCCCCTCCCACCCCACTGCCTCACTGAGCCACTTCAGCACTGTCAGGTGATCACTTTATCCTGCCAATCCAAGTGTGATGTGCAATACTTTAGTTACTTCTATCTTTACTTATTACATTCTACTATTTATTACTAGCATTATCACTTAATTGTAAATACCTGCTAAAATATTATTGTTTTTATTTTATTTTATTGTGTTTACTGTGTTGTGAATTGAGAGAGATGCATATGAGAACAATGAATCTCACTGCCATGTACACCATGTGCATGTGATCAATAAAAACTTGAAAAAACTGTAGATGTGCCTGAACTGTCCCAATAGCAGAGCAGAAATTGATTTTAGTAATCAGTTCAAGTAAATGTACAGTATAGTTTTCAGCAAAACATTACAGAGGTCTGAAAGATAAAGAAAGCTGGCAAATTATCAATTGAGAGCTCACCATGAAGGTCAGACTTGGATGTATTTATGTAGAATACGTTATTCATCAAGCTTTATACATTACATGAATAAAGCTTCTTCTTCCAAAGTAAGTATACCTTGCAGAAATTAAGCTTGTTTAATTTTTCTATTTAGCATTTTTCGCTTTTACAATGTTAATATAGCTTAGGTATGTCTTTGATGTATAATCAAGAGACAAAACAGAAAAATAAAATACATATATTAATATTTGGAATTTTTATTTAAAACTGTAAAATACAAAATAATTTAACTCATAATTTAATTCATTATAAAATATTTACAACATTTCTATTTCTGGAAAAATGTACATATATATCTTTTGTTTAGAAAAAGACAGTTGTACTTCGAGTCATTTGTGTCCTTTAGAAAATAAAAAGGTATGTAGAAAATCCAAACCACTTTGGAAAATAATTAATTTGGAAATTAATAATTATATTGCTAATTGAAAAAATGATGCCCATGTCAATCACAGTGTCGGTTAATTAAATAAGACACAACTAAAACAGTCCTAAACAAGATACAACTACTGTAATACATTCCTAAAATAAAAAAATAGTTTGAAATGACATGGCGGAAATGTGAATGTTTTTGTGCTGCGTGTATAAAATTCTAGATTTAGCCAATTAATTTCATGTTTCTGACACTTCCTCACTGAAATTAGCTTTCTGTTCTTCACTCGAAATACTGTCCACAATGGAGGACAGCCGTCGAAGGCTGGATGAGCCGGAGGACTCAATGGCAGTTCCTAAAAAAAGAACAACACATCTTCCAAGGCTCCTGGTTTCAACATGGCACACTTTTCAATGTAATTTCATTGGTTTAAATCAACATGAGAAAAACAGAATTATTCAGGAAACTTTCTTGTAAGAAATTGAACCAACCCTCTCTTTGAATTGTCATCGGCACATTGGAATGATCAGCAATGTTTTGCCAGTTATGGCAAGACTTTCTCCCCTGGTACTCAGTATTGGAAACCTACAGCAAAAGCATAAATCGTTATCAAGACATGAATCAATAATACTTAAACATTACAGCAACAGTAATATAGATTAGGAATAGCTAATTTTCCAGACACTATGTAGCTGGACTGAACAGCAATAGCTTCTTTTTAAGAGAAAGAATAAGAGAAATTTAATTAGACATCTAGCTGCCTCCCAAATATGTTTTTTTTCAGCCAATCATTAAATTTTAACGTTCAGGAATTATACATTTTCCTCATTGTTACTATAGTTTTGCTGCAGTTTGTGAACAGACCTATGCTACTTAGTGTCGGCACTTTAGTACGGATGTGTAAACGCTTACATGGTGCTCTTTCATGCTATAGTGAAAGGAGTCTTTATCCGGAAGGTTCTCCTGCTGGTCGAGCGTGTGCAGCAGGTCCTGCAGCTGCTCGATGTAGCTGATGGCGCTGCGTAGGATCTCCACCTTGGGCAGCCGCTGGGCGGGGTTGGGCACGGTCTTCCTCTTCAGCGCCTCGAAGGCCTCGTTGATCTTCCGCAGGCGGCGGCGCTCGCGGAGTGTGGCGGCTTTGCGCCGGTCGGTGGGGGCTGACTTGCGCTTGCAGGTCTTGCAGGCCCAGATGAGGCACTGCCCCGGGCCGTGGGACTGCAGGCCGGGGGGGGGCAGCACATGCTCCTCCCCGCTGCTGTCGCACCCCGTCTCGGACGGGACGAGCTCGCGGCCCGGCGACAGGGGCCCGTCGCTCCCGTGGTATAGCGGGGAAACCCCCGCCATCTCCAGGTGCGGCAGCACCCCATTATCCCCGTCCAGGCAGCGCAGGTCGCTGAAGAAATAGGCGCTGGGCTCGAAAAGGTCCATCATGGTGCTGTGCCCCGAGCAGCCCGACTCTGCCAGTCCAGCAGTGCAGCTGCCTGGATGCCATTTAAATAGCCCAGTGACACAGGCCACGCTGCTTATATATAGCAGCTGAAACTCAATCCAACGGTTAGCTGTCGCAGTGCATCAAACTCCTGATTTCAATGGGCCTGTGCTGGAACTACTGCGCGTGCCAAACACAGGCATTATCATCTCCTCCTTCAAACGCACGACTGGTGCCTTAAATGCATCCATTATCACCTTTCACCATATACACGATATTAATAAAAACTGTCTTTAGTACTTATTTTGCAGCCAAACGATTACATGCTGTACATGACGGGATATCACGTTTTAATGTGTTACAGTCTGCTAGATAGACATGAACATTAAAACATTATCTACTGAGCAATTCCATGCTAATGGTTTAACCTGGTACTTCAACTGATCCATTTCAGTGTTGACATAAAATAGCACACTTGAATAACACAAATTCATGTGCAGAGTTGCAACCAACAAACTCAATTGAGGTTCTGGGACTGGCTAAACACTGATTCATAAATAGCTCGGAATGTGCGCACTGAAAATGGCTTTCATAAACTCACGCATGTGCGGTAAAAATAGATTAAAGGCAAATTCCACATTTAATCCAAATAGATGAAAGACCGTTCTGTGGAAAGCTATACAGCCTTTGGCCTTTTTTATGTGACCTGCGGGAAGATTTACTGAGGTGCGATGTGTTGATGGGTCCTGTTCCTCACATCTCTAACTCAAAAAACCTTTGAAGGATAAACTTTAGTTGGCTTTTGCCTCAGCCTACAGTTGATAGTACAAACAGTAAAAACTTGCTATGAACCTAAAAGTTAAACTACAAGTGTAAATAAAATGACACGCAGCGAGTTGGTGAACATTGGCAGCTGGCTGGCTCAGTTAAATGTGGTGCCTTGATCATACACTGTCCCCAGTGGTGTTTGTTTAGCCCTGATATTTAAG
Organism: Anguilla pacifica; assembly: GCA_039654925.1. Taxonomy (NCBI): domain Eukaryota; kingdom Metazoa; phylum Chordata; class Actinopteri; order Anguilliformes; family Anguillidae; genus Anguilla; species Anguilla pacifica. The sequence continues at coordinate 18,860,899 of CM077302.1, forward strand.
GGGTTTTATACCTAAAGATGCTGCAAAAAAAACCCAAAAAACTGAAACATCTTTTCACCTAGAGAGGCCTGTTCTGTCACTAACCTGCAGGGCCCTTCCACACAGCTGAGCTCTCATAGCACAACCATGCATGTGGTCCACATGCCACCTCACTGCTTGATACTCAACACAGGAACTCTGCATTCACTCAACACAGGAACTCTTTACTCAACACAGGAACTCTGCATTCACTCAACACAGGAACTCTACTCAACACAGGAACTCTGCATTCACTCAACACAGGAACTCTTTACTCAACAAAGGAACTCTGCATTCACTCAACACAGGAACTCTTTACTCAACACAGGAACTCTGTCTTTACTCAACACAGAAACTCTGTCTTTACTCACAGGAAGTGGACACTCATCCCAAATACACACACAGGAGAGAACAATAACACAGCACATATATAATAACGCTGAAACATTCTGACACATAGACTCCTTTGGCTTCATTTATCTTACAAAAACACAAGACATCAACAGCAACAAAACCAATAATAATAATAATAATAATAATAATATCAGAATTTTTACAGGAAATACAAAGAGCTGAAGTTGTCATATTGTGTGCATATTTCACTGCTTTATATACGCCAAAGATTATGTACAAAACAGTTTTTTTTTGTTTGCAGCATTGACAGGGCAGAGTACCACAAGCAAGCTTTTTAATAAAATCATATTTACAGTCTTTTTGGCCCCAAAGTCCAGGTGCATAGAATCTGTCCAGCGAACAGAAACAGAGTCTGTCCAGTTCAGCCAGAGAAACTGAAGCAAACAGAAACAGTCTCACATGGTCGTTTCCTCCCATTCAAGCTCAACATCGCCTGGAAAAAAGAAAAACAGCGCAACATGAATAAGAGTAAGACTTCAGACTTCAGATTTAAACCCTTACTTAGAGTCTATGCTGCTTACATTTTACAACAGTCTGAAGATGGATTTTGCAATAATCTTTTCAACATGCTTAATAAATTACAAAGACAAAGTTTAAATACAGGCTTGCAGGGTAACTGGCAAAAAATGATTTACTACTTGGCGCAATCAATAACTGGAACATGTGTAATGATAAAATTATATGAATGGCATTAAATGCTTTGTCTGAGGTAGACATTAATTTTATCAACCAGCCTAATTAAATTTTTAAGGATTTGATTTTTGCTGATGAATCAGGAAATGCTGAATTCCAGGCCGCTAAATATCTTAACCAGACGCAGGGGACTTGGGCATGTGAGCAGCACACACGTCAAGAGCTTCTGCACTCTCAACCAGACGCAGGGGACTTGGGCATGTGAGCAGCACACACGTCAAGAGCTTCTGCACTCTCAACCAGACGCAGGGGACTTGGGCACGTGAGCAGCACACACGTCAAGAGCTTCTGCACTCTCAACCAGACGCAGGGGACTTGGGCATGTGAGCAGCACACACGTCAAGAGCTTCTGCACTCTCAGACACCTAAGAGCAGGACAGAATGTGCACCAATAAAGCAAGAATAACTGTGGCTCCCACAAACATCCCCAAAATCTGTTATTTCCTGATTCATCAGTAAAAACCACACCTCTGTATTTACCATGCTTATGACATCCATTTTACTTATCAGGCACACGTGATCAGATTTAAACACGTTTATTGTGTCGATGCTCCCGCCATCCCGTGTGCCGATGGGGACACATTTTCTCTGCACACGTGACCCACGGGCGCACGCACGCACGAACTGGAAGCAGCGATGGCAGGCCTGATTTAGGGGCTTGGTGCGTGCTGTAAGGAACCCGCGGCAGCCCGGTTATTTTGGAAAGAGCACGCTCACCTTCCATGGCATCCAGGGAGTCCATCTTCTCCAGAGCGGAGTAGCTGACGAACCACACAGACTGGCTGTTGCCCTTGCTGTTCAGCAGGTCCAGAGTGCTCTGGTGCAGGAACATGTACTGCGCCTGAGGAGCAATGAGACAGAACAGGGCAGTCCAGAGACGCGCTGCACACTGACTCCTCCTCCTGCTATCAGAGAAAAGCCTGGGGATCAGCTCCATCAAAGTGCATAGGCTTGCACAGGTTCACTGTTCAAGTTTCATCAGCTGATGTTCCTTTAAGGTTTTAGCTAAATTATTTGTGGATTCTAAATTCTTATTTTATATCCAAATCAGAGCAAAAAACCAGAAAGGTGCTCAGTGCTTCTTGTGAAAACTTATTTGAATTTTGAATAGGAGTTCACCTTTCATCTCCTCTGTGAAGAGTTCCTTTGTTTTTGTGTGTTTCAGTGAGTTTGATTTTTCCCTCCTAGGGAATGCCAAGCAGGGTGAGAGTTGCACCTGACCTGACAGTATGACTGTGAGAACACACACATTTAACCCTTTAAGGTGTAAGACTACAAAAATGTGATTAGAGTTTTCTTACCTGAACATTCTAATGCTGATGTCACAGTCGCTATGGGTAACTGAAAGTAGTGGAGTTCTAGAACACTGACTTAGAATGTTGAAAATGCATTTGGAAAGCCCCTGCTCTTCAGAGTGTTAAAGGCTAGCGTTGCTGATGAATGCAGAGCGTTGTGAGGGCGTTGCCACAGCGTTCTCACCAGGTTCTGCACCATGCACATCCTCTCGCTTCGAAGCTCTGCCACCAGGCCGTAAATGTCCACAAAGTCATGGTCGCTCACGTGCTGGACGAGGTGGTCCAGTGCAATGAACACGCCCGTCCGGCCCACACCCGCACTGCCACAAAACCACAGGAGAACCGCAGGTCAGGAGAACCACAGATTGAGAGCAGGTCTGTGCTTTTTTAGTTCCTGAGACTGGTCACTTGGACAGACTGACCCGAAGAATCAAGAAAAAAAATATACAGATCATAGTAAAAAAAAACACATCTCAGCATTTTCCAATCAGCTTTTGAGAAGATTTGGATGTGACTTTTTCAAAACTTGTCCCCTAATTGTGTGCAAATGGCATTATATGAAACATTAAATTGATAATATAAAAAGCAATGGTGAGTTGCTGAATGTAACAAACTAGTGTGCAAACCCCCCTAACTGACGGAGAACACTGCAGTCATGAGACAGGTGCACAATCAATACTGACCCTCCCAAAGAAAGTAGAGTACGGAATTAAGGTAACAAGAGCTAGGCGACACATGCCAGCCAGCCTGGGCACCTGTTCTCAGCCCGGTCCGCCATTTGGAGCCTGTTACAGAGGGCGGAGGCACAGGTAAGCTCACCTGCAGTGCACCACCATGGTGGTGTTGTCATGTCCCCTGTGGGCTCGGATGGTCCTGACAAACTGGATGAGGGTGGTGCTGGACTCCGGGACCCCGTGCTCCGGCCAGGATGTGAAGTTAAAGTGGTTCACTACCATGTAGTCGCCATGCTACGGAGAGAAGCCCAAATGTGTGGTTAGTGTAATCACCCCCCCCCAGGTCTTAGGGGCTAGGCCCTGTCCTGCAGAGACAGACCCCCTCCCACCTCCTGCCTCAGTAACACAACGCAGTTTTACCCTCTCCACTTTGAGGACCCGAACGGTCCAATCAGGAAACACATCCTCGCTCAGCTTGGTGATGACGATATCTCCAAACACGGTCACTGGTTTGTTGTCCTCGGGCCAGTACTGGTGACATCGAATCTGAGGGGGAAATAAGGAAAAGAGAGAGGGAAGGAGATAGAGAGGGGTCAAGAGGTATGTTTGATGTTTACGTGTTACTGTTGGTAATATATACAGTCTTTGTTACATGCCAATAAAGCATACTGAATTGAGAGAGGAGATAACAGCCCTACCGAAAAAGACAGAGAGAGGGAGAGAGAGAAGGACAAATAGAGGGACAGAGAGAGGGACAGACAGAGGGAGAGAGAGGACAGACAGAGGGACAGGCAGAGGGAGAGAGAGGGAGAGAAAGAAGGACAGATAGAGGGACAGAGAGAGGGATAGACATGAGGGAGAGAGAAGGACAGACAGAGGGATAGACATGAGGGAGAGAGAGGGAAAGAAAGAGGGAGAGAGGCACAGACAGAGGGAGAGAGAGGGAGAGAGAGAGGGACAGACAGAGAGAGAGAGACAGAGCCAGGGTCTAGGAGGAGGTGGATCCGCTCGCTGGAACTCACCCTGCCTTTCTCGAAGCACTGTGTGAGCATGGCAATGGTGCGCGAGCGTGTTTCCCAGATCATCCGCCAGAAGTCCGCCACCGTACCTGGCAGCGGGCCCTGGGTGGCGATGAACTCGTTTGGGCAAAGGTACCCCTGCAGCAGAGAGAGAGAGAGAGCGAGAGAGAGAGAGGGGTGAGTACAGGTACCCCTGCAGTACAGAGAGAGGAATTCACATCTGGAACCCCACTGTGACTCAGGCTCAAATTAAGTACATTGCTCAAAATTATAAGAGCTACATCCCTCCTGGATTTGACCCTGCGACCCCTCCAGTCCTTAGAGGGCAGTACAGGTATTGGCCTACCGAGACAAAGCTGGCGTTTATGTAGTCCGATCCAGGGACCCCAGGTTCCGACAGCAGCTTCACTCTGTTGTTGTTGTCTAGGAAACAAGCATGTGGCATTTCAGTGCATTTAGACATGAACATATCAGGTCATCTCAAACTTTAAAGCTGTGGCTGCCTGAATGAAATAATGAATTTCCTGTCCAGGTTCCCATTTTCAGACACCTACTGGAATAAATATACTGGAAGATGTATGTATTGTACACAGTAAATATAACTACAGTGCATTTCTATGAATATGTATTTCATTCTAAATTGCTGAATATAGTTAGCTTTGCCCGAGGGGCTGGGGGCCATAGACAAGGCAGAGATCTCATTGGCTGCAGCTGATATCTAAACGAGGGGGAGAGTCTATACCCCCCCACAACAATTTTAAAGTCAGACACGCATTCTAATGCGCCTTTGACTTACAAAAACTGGGGTACTGTTTTTAAAGCAACTGATACGCACAGGGCTGGATGTTGCTTTAGCTCTGTGCTGATACGCACAGGGCTGGATGTTGCTTTAGCTCTGTGCTGATACGCACAGGGCTGGATGTTGCTTTAGCTCTGTGCTGATACGCACAGGGCTGGATGTTGTTTTAGCTCTCTGCTGATACGTACAGGGCTCGATGTTGCTTTAGCTCTGTGTTGATACGCACAGGGCTGGATGTTGCTTTAGCTCTGTGCTGATATGTACAGGGCTCGATGTTGCTTTAGCCCTGTGCTGATACGCACAGGGCTTGATGTTGGTTTAGCCCTGTGCTGATAAGCATAGGGCTCGATGTTGTTTTAGCTCTCTGCTGATACGTACAGGGCTCGATGTTGCTTTAGCCCTGTGCTGATACGCACAGGGCTCGATGTTGTTTTAGCTCTGTGCTGATACGCACAGGGCTCGATGTTGCTTTAGCTCTGTGCTGATACGCACAGGGCTCGATGTTGCTTTAGCTCTGTGCTGATACTTACAGGGCTTGATGTTGGTTTAGCCCTGTGCTGATAAGCATAGGGCTCGATGTTGTTTTAGCTCTCTGCTGATACGTACAGGGCTCGATGTTGCTTTAGCCCTGTGCTGATACGCACAGGGCTCGATGTTGTTTTAGCTCTGTGCTGATACGTACAGGGCTCGATGTTGCTTTAGCCCTGTGCTGATACGCACAGGGCTTGATGTTGGTTTAGCCCTGTGCTGATAAGCATAGGGCTCGATGTTGTTTTAGCTCTCTGCTGATACGTACAGGGCTCGATGTTGCTTTAGCCCTGTGCTGATACGCACAGGGCTCGATGTTGTTTTAGCTCTGTGCTGATACGCACAGGGCTCGATGTTGCTTTAGCTCTGTGCTGATACGCACAGGGCTCGATGTTGCTTTAGCCCTGTGCTGATACGCACAGGGCTTGATGTTGGTTTAGCCCTGTGCTGATAAGCATAGGGCTCGATGTTGTTTTAGCTCTCTGCTGATACGTACAGGGCTCGATGTTGCTTTAGCCCTGTGCTGATACGCACAGGGCTTGATGTTGGTTTAGCCCTGTGCTGATAAGCATAGGGCTCGATGTTGTTTTAGCTCTCTGCTGATACGTACAGGGCTCGATGTTGCTTGAGCCCTGTGCTGATACGCACAGGGCTGGATGTTGCTTTAGCTCTGTGCTGATATGCACAGGGCTTGATGTTGCTTTAGCTCTATGCTGATACGCACAGGGCTGGATGTTGCTTTAGGTCTGTGCTGATACGTACAGGGCTCG
>CM077302.1:18872108-18879608 GCA_039654925.1 Anguilla pacifica
TCTAATGCAGCCGTCTCTCACACACACACACACGCACACACACACCTCTAATGCAGCTGTCTCTCACACACACACACACACACACACACACACACACACACACACACCTCTAATGCAGCTGTCTCTCACACACACACACACATGCACACACACACACCTCTAATGCAGCTGTCTCTCACACACACACACACACACACCTCTAATGCAGCTGTCTCTCACACACACACACACGCACACACACACACACCTCTAATGCAGCTGTCTCTCACACACACACACACACACACACACCTCTAATGCAGCTGTCTCTCACACACACACACACACACACACACACACCTCTAATGCAGCTGTCTCTCACACACACACAAACACACACCTCTAATGCAGCTGTCTCTCACACACACACACACGCACACACACACACCTCTAATGCAGCTGTCTCTCACACACACACACACACACACACACACACACCTCTAATGCAGCTGTCTCTCACACACGCACACACACACACCTCTAATGCAGCTGTCTCTCACACACACACACACACACACACCTCTAATGCAGCTGTCTCTCACACACACACACACGCACACACACACACCTCTAATGCAGCTGTCTCTCACACACACACACACACACACACACACACACCTCTAATGCAGCTGTCTCTCACACACACACACACGCACACACACACACACCTCTAATGCAGCTGTCTCTCACACACACACACACACCTCTAATGCAGCCGTCTCTCACACACACACACACGCACACACACACCTCTAATGCAGCTGTCTCTCTCTCACACACACACACACACACACACACACACACACACACCTCTAATGCAGCTGTCTCTCACACACACACACACGCACACACACACACACACCTCTAATGCAGCTCTCTCACACACACACACACGCACACACACACACCTCTAATGCAGCTATCTCTCTCTCTCTCACACACACACACACACACACACACCTCTAATGCAGCTGTCTCTCACACACACACACACACACACACACACCTCTAATGCAGCTGTCTCTCACACACACACACACCTCTAATGCAGCTGTCTCTCTCACACACACACACCTCTAATGCAGCTGTCTCTCACACACACACACACGCACACACACACACCTCTAATGCAGATGTCTCTCACACACACACACACGCACACACACACACCTCTAATGCAGATGTCTCTCACACACACACACACACGCACACACACACACCTCTAATGCAGCTGTCTCTCACACACACACACACACACGCACACACACCTCTAATGCAGCTGTCTCTCTCACACACACACACACACACACCTCTAATGCAGCTGTCTCTCACACACACACACACGCACACACACACCTCTAATGCAGCTGTCTCTCTCTCACACACACACACACACACACACCTCTAATGCAGCTGTCTCTCACACACACACACACACACACACCTCTAATGCAGCTGTCTCTCACACACACGCACACACACACACACCTCTAATGCAGCTGTCTCTCTCTCTCACACACACACACACACACACACACACACACACACACACACCTCTAATGCAGCTGTCTCTCACACACACACACACGCACACACACACCTCTAATGCAGCTGTCTCTCACACACACACACACACACACACACACACACACCTCTAATGCAGCTGTCTCTCACACACACACACACGCACACACACACACCTCTAATGCAGCTCTCTCACACACACACACACGCACACACACACACCTCTAATGCAGCTATCTCTCTCTCTCACACACACACACACGCACACACACACCTCTAATGCAGCTGTCTCTCACACACACACACACACACACACACACACACACACACACCTCTAATGCAGCTGTCTCTCACACACACACACACCTCTAATGCAGCTGTCTCTCTCACACACACACACCTCTAATGCAGCTGTCTCTCACACACACACGCACGCACACACACACCTCTAATGCAGCTGTCTCTCTCACACACACACACACACACACACACCTCTAATGCAGCTGTCTCTCTCACACACACACACACACCTCTAATGCAGCTGTCTCTCACACACACACACGCACACGCACACACACACCTCTAATGCAGCTCTCTCTCACACACACACACACGCACACACCTCTAATGCAGCTGTCTCTCACACACACACACACACACACACACACACCTCTAATGCAGCTGTCTCTCACACACACACACACACGCACGCACACACACACCTCTAATGCAGCTGACTCTCACACACACACACACACGCACACACACACACCTCTAATGCAGCTGTCTCTCACACACACACACACACGCACACACACACACCTCTAATGCAGCTGTCTCTCACACACACACACACGCACACACACACACCTCTAATGCAGCTGTCTCTCACACACACACACACGCACACACACACACCTCTAATGCAGCTGTCTCTCTCACACACACACACACACACGCACACACACACACCTCTAATGCAGCTGTCTCTCACACACACACACACGCACACACACACACCTCTAATGCAGCTGTCTCTCACACACACACACACGCACACACACACACCTCTAATGCAGCTGTCTCTCTCACACACACACACACACACGCACACACCTCTAATGCAGCTGTCTCTCACACACACACACACGCACACACCTCTAATGCAGCTGTCTCTCACACACACACACACACACACACACACACCTCTAATGCAGCTGTCTCTCACACACACACACACGCACACACACACCTCTAATGCAGCTGTCTCTCACACACACACACACGCACACACACACCTCTAATGCAGCTGTCTCTCTCTCACACACACACACACACACACACACACACACCTCTAATGCAGCTATCTCTCTCTCTCTCTCTCACACACACACACACACCTCTAATGCAGCTGTCTCTCACACACACACACACACACGCACACACACACCTCTAATGCAGCTGTCTCTCTCACACACACACACGCACACACACACACCTCTAATGCAGCTGTCTCTCTCTCACACACACACACACACACACACACACACACACCTCTAATGCAGCTGTCTCTCTCACACACACACACACACACACACACACACACACCTCTAATGCAGCTGTCTCTCACACACACACACACACGCACGCACACACACACCTCTAATGCAGCTGACTCTCACACACACACACACACGCACACACACACACCTCTAATGCAGCTGTCTCTCTCACACACACACACACACACACACACCTCTAATGCAGCTGTCTCTCACACACACACACACACACACACCTCTAATGCAGCTGTCTCTCACACACACGCACACACACACACACCTCTAATGCAGCTGTCTCTCTCTCTCACACACACACACACACACACACACACACCTCTAATGCAGCTGTCTCTCACACACACACACACGCACACACACACCTCTAATGCAGCTGTCTCTCACACACACACACACACACACACACACACACACCTCTAATGCAGCTGTCTCTCACACACACACACACGCACACACACACACCTCTAATGCAGCTCTCTCACACACACACACACGCACACACACACACCTCTAATGCAGCTATCTCTCTCTCTCACACACACACACACGCACACACACACCTCTAATGCAGCTGTCTCTCACACACACACACACACACACACACACACACACACACACCTCTAATGCAGCTGTCTCTCACACACACACACACCTCTAATGCAGCTGTCTCTCTCACACACACACACCTCTAATGCAGCTGTCTCTCACACACACACGCACGCACACACACACCTCTAATGCAGCTGTCTCTCTCACACACACACACACACACACACACCTCTAATGCAGCTGTCTCTCTCACACACACACACACACCTCTAATGCAGCTGTCTCTCACACACACACACGCACACGCACACACACACCTCTAATGCAGCTCTCTCTCACACACACACACACGCACACACCTCTAATGCAGCTGTCTCTCACACACACACACACACACACACACACACCTCTAATGCAGCTGTCTCTCACACACACACACACGCACACACACACACCTCTAATGCAGCTGTCTCTCACACACACACACACGCACACACACACACCTCTAATGCAGCTGTCTCTCTCACACACACACACACACGCACACACACACACCTCTAATGCAGCTGTCTCTCACACACACACACACGCACACACACACACCTCTAATGCAGCTGTCTCTCACACACACACACACGCACACACACACACCTCTAATGCAGCTGTCTCTCTCACACACACACACACACACGCACACACACACACCTCTAATGCAGCTGTCTCTCACACACACACACACGCACAAACACACACCTCTAATGCAGCTGTCTCTCACACACACACACACGCACACACACACACCTCTAATGCAGCTGTCTCTCTCACACACACACACACACACGCACACACCTCTAATGCAGCTGTCTCTCACACACACACACACGCACACACCTCTAATGCAGCTGTCTCTCACACACACACACACACACACACACACACCTCTAATGCAGCTGTCTCTCACACACACACACACGCACACACACACCTCTAATGCAGCTGTCTCTCACACACACACACACGCACACACACACCTCTAATGCAGCTGTCTCTCTCTCTCACACACACACACACACACACACACACACCTCTAATGCAGCTATCTCTCTCTCTCTCTCTCACACACACACACACACCTCTAATGCAGCTGTCTCTCACACACACACACACACACGCACACACACACCTCTAATGCAGCTGTCTCTCTCACACACACACACGCACACACACACACCTCTAATGCAGCTGTCTCTCTCTCACACACACACACACACACACACACACCTCTAATGCAGCTGTCTCTCTCACACACACACACACACACACACACACACACACCTCTAATGCAGCTGTCTCTCTCACACACACACACACACGCACACACACACCTCTAATGCAGCTGTCTCTCACACACACACACGCACACACACACACCTCTAATGCAGCTGTCTCTCTCTCACACACACACACACACACACACACACCTCTAATGCAGCTGTCTCTCTCACACACACACACACACACACACACACACACACACACACACACACCTCTAATGCAGCTGTCTCTCTCACACACACACACACACGCACACACACACCTCTAATGCAGCTGTCTCTCTCACACACACACACACACACACACACACACACACACACACACACACCTCTAATGCAGCTGTCTCTCTCACACACACACACACACGCACACACACACCTCTAATGCAGCTGTCTCTCACACACACACACACGCATACTGACTGCTTATTAAAAACGAATACGGCATGTATCACAGACGGGCGGCTGTGCCTGTCATCAGAAAAGAGATGCTACTTTACCTGATGTTCTGATGCGCTCTGAGAAGTCCGAATCCGTGTACTGACCCCGGACGTTTACGGCTCGAAATTTGAATCTAGAAAATAAACAATCAATAATCAAGTCAAAAGATGGTTCAATGCTAGGTGACTAATTATCTGTCCAACAATACCTGCTCTAGTTGAGGGAACCATATATTGACATGCCTTTCACTGCTTTTGAGATCAGACGGCAATAGACACACTGTCAGGTGACCCCAATACGTTATCAATTATCTGCAAGTGCTCAAGTGAGCTAATTATTACATTTATAGTTTAATTTACCAGGAAAAGCCAACTGAGATTGACAACTCTTTTTACAGGGGGATCTGTCACATATACACAGGTATAATCACAATAAGAGCCAGAGCTGGGTGATGATATGTGGGCAGCTGATTATGTTAATGAGCTGGATTGTGATGAGAGGAGCAGAATGCACAGGGAGGGGAAGGCGGCAGCGCGCTACGCACACGTAGTGCGTTCTGGGCTTCAGGGGCCCGTTGCACAGTGCGCCGTCCTTCTCCTGTGCCATGCAGCTGTCGTCCTCTCCGATGACGTACGTGTCCACGTTAGGAACTCTGCGCGCCCCGCCCTCAAAGCACACAGGATTGGGGAAACCCTCGTCTGTGAAATAGGGCGCTGGTCTGTGGTTGAAGGCGTTTTTCCAGTTGGTCAAGTTCCCGTCATCCATGACTGAAGAATGAAGCAGTGCACTGAGAACAGGACAAGTTGAGCTCCCAGTCCAAACCAGCTCTCCCACTCTGTTTCTGGTGCGGCTGCACATACTGATTTAGGATCAGCCTGGAGCCATGCAGTAGAGCTAAATAGCTCATCCCTACATCCTGCTTCACTGATCAGAGGTCAGGGTCACTGAGAAGACCGGTAAGTGTGAGAATGGTTTGGTATTCAAACACTGTTTAAAAACACATTTCTGTTCCCCAATTATGTTCCGAGAACAAATTTAAACAAATAAGAAGAAAACACTTTCATGCATTTAACACCACATATTGCAGCTAGGCGTCTGTTCAATCCAACCACACTGCAGTTTGTCTGTATCAGGAGAAACAGGGTTGGGATGGCAGGTGAGTGTGCTTTACCCCATTCCTCTGCCACGATCACCTGCACCTTCTGGATGGGTCCGTTGGCATCGGAGAAGAAGCACATGGGCATCAGGATGGTGATGGTTCTGGAGGTTGCCATGACGACTCCATGCTTGTCTGTGGCGGCCTCCGGCGTTTGCGTGGGCTTTGGGGGTGCTGAAACGCCCAAACATGGCTGAGGTCATCGTAAAAAAAGCAGATTTGTTCAAACAGAACAGGGACAAAGAAAAATAAATAATCGACAGAAGGCAAACCTTTAATTCCCGTGGTGATGTGAACCTCTGAACTGGGGCCAGATCCGGCTCCATTTACAGCAGAAATCTGGGGACGGAGGGGTGAAATTTACAGGGTGAGCAGACACTGTTCCACAGGACATCCCCATACCTGCCCCAGCAGCAAAGTTTAAAAAATATATGTAAATAAACATGTAAATGACAGATAAATGGTCTGAGGGCCCCATACCAGTATTCTGTAGTTATACCCCCCTTTCAGGCCCTTAATGATGCCGGTCATGGTCTGGTTCTGGGTGTGCACGATGGGCAGGTTGTGGATCTGGAAGTCCAGCTGGTCGTCTCTGTAGATCCTCACTTGGTAGCCGCTGATATTCCCGTTGGGTTTGGTGGGGGGGGAGAAGGTTACGTACACCCTCGTCACCTCCTCAGGAATCACCTGCAGGGTCACGTTTTTGGGGGGGTCTCTCGGTTCTGGAGAAATAGAAAGACTTACTGCAGATGAGGGACCACAAATGTGTCACACAAAATCCTTTCAGTCACAGTGCATACATGGTCACTGCTGAGGTGTGGAGCATGCTCAGTACTGAGATGTGTGCGGAGCATGCTCAGTAATGAGATGTGTGCGG
>CM077302.1:18884608-18967985 GCA_039654925.1 Anguilla pacifica
GGTACAACACGCTGGTGCTGTTCTCAGAGGAGCCAGCAGAGGTCGCGGGGGTGACCTTCAGGATGTAGTCAGTGTACTTGCGCAGCTTGGTGAAGAGGAAGACCAGGTCGTTGGTGGTCTTCCGGATGGTCTGGTTGGAGCTGAGCAGAGTCTTGTGCTCCTCCTCCAGGCTGAGGTGGTAGAACACCCTGCCGTTGGGGGCCAGGGGCGGATCCCAGCTCACAATGAGGGCAGTGGAGGTGAAGTTCTGCGCCGTTAGGTTGTGGATGGGCCCTTCAGGCACTGTGGGAAAGGTCAGAACAGCCATCAGACCCCAAACACCATCTGTAATTCATATACCATCACATCACATCATATCATACCACATCATATCACTCAGCACTGCAATAATAATAATAACAACTTTACACAACACTGCCCATAAAGGAGTTTAAAGCACTGTTCAGATAAAAGGTGGCAGTACCACATAACATAAAGATGAATTAGAACAAAGCAAGCACTGTGAGCAATGGAAATAACACAAAGCAGGCCATACAATAAAATACTGGGAGAGAAATGAACAGGATAAGTGAGAGAAAACATGGAAACATGTAAGAGAGGCGGTACGGAGTCAGTCAGATACACAAAGCGAGTTTAAAGGGAGAAGGTTTCGCTCCCATGGAAAGGCAGATGACCCAAAGAGCAGGCCTCCCTTTCCCATACAGAACACATACACACACATTCAGCTCTCCTACACACCCCCTCCACCTCACACTCTTCTACACACAGCCACCACCCCAACCAATCACAAAGCAGTATTCCACATTCTCCGACACACAACCAATCCCCCTCCACCTCCAACCAATCATAGAGCAGGATTCCCAACTCTTCACACAGCCGCTCCTCCTCCACCTCCCACCAATCACAGAGGGGTATCACTGTGTGACGGACAGAGAGGCTCACAGGGTCTGCCCCCCTATCCCCCATGCGACCCCTGAATGACAATTGGGCACAAGCATAGGGGGTGTGGTCGGAGTGGGGTAGGGGCGGGGTATAAGGGCAGAGGGCGGGGTGGGAGGGCATGAGTGGCGTAGGCAGGGTGGAAGGTCGGTCCTCACCGGCAGGATTACTCTCTGCTCTCTGGCACAGCACAGAGACATACGTTATTATCACATCACAGTGAAACACCCTACAACACTGCTTCAAATAAACAATCGTTTATGACACCTGCACCATTTTCCCCAAATCACGTAAAAACCAAGAGACGGTCAGAGCATTTGCACACTGGGTACTGTATTCAACATTCACAGAATGGCTTAAAACAATCACTGTAAAGCATTATGTAATATTACTACATTTATCTTCCCCTCACTGTAGTGGAGTTTGACAAGAATGTATCACAACATGATCCCTGCGCACTGAAGCTATTAGCATTTAAAAAGCCTGCAGCCTGCCTGCACTCGAGTGTTTCAGCCTGAGAGGGGCAGTTTCAGCATGTTCTGTGAAAGGAGAAGCAAACGGGGGTCGTCAGGGCCCAGAGGAAGCAGGGAGGCCTGGGAGTGGAGGCGGAAGAGCCCAGTTTGCCAGACAGATTTTTCTCCTTTCACAAAAACGCTGAAAATTAAAACCACCTTTTTTCTGCCTGATGTGATTCTCTTGAATTTTTACATGATTTTTTTTTCAAAAAGACAATGGGAAAAAACAGTGCAGGCATCACCAAGCAACAGCTGTCGTGGCAATTGCCCACCGTCTTCCATGGTGTAGAGGCGGATGATGTCACTGCGGGCGTGTCCCTCGCCCTGGGCCGTGCTGGAGCTGAGCCACAGGCTGTATTCAGTGCCTTTGGACAGGCCCTCAAGCACAGAGGAGAACTGGGAGCCAGCGCCCCCTGGTGGCTCATCCACCACACTGACTCTCTGCAGGAAAACACAGTGTCATGTCCTTTACGAGTGTGTGTGTGTGTGTAGCTGTGTGTTTGTACATCTCTAACTGTCTCTCTCGCTCTCTTCCCCCATCTCACTCTAGACCACTGCACATTAAAACTGCAATTTTCCCATCGCATGCACAACCCTTGCAGCATAACTGCACATTCCCCACTGTGCAGCAGCTCCTGTCAGTCAGTATAAAACATTACTCCGCGTATATTTCAAATGTCCCTGCACAAGTGCACAGGAAAAGGTCACAATGTGCACGTTCAGTATAAACACTGTACAGGTGTGACTCTCACCTGAGAGAACATGCTGGAATTGTCACTGTAGTAAATGGTGTAAAACTGGATGACCCCATTCGGCTGGGTGGGGGGG
Organism: Anguilla pacifica; assembly: GCA_039654925.1. Lineage (NCBI taxonomy): Eukaryota > Metazoa > Chordata > Actinopteri > Anguilliformes > Anguillidae > Anguilla > Anguilla pacifica. The sequence goes on from CM077302.1 coordinate 18,886,891, forward strand.
GACCACAGCACTTGTATGGAGGTTGGAGTCAGACTCACATAGGACACATTCTGGGGGGGATCAGCTGGGACTTCAAGAGAGAAAGCAACATACCGCCTGTCACTCAGGGGACTCAAAATCTTCAGGCTTCACAAGCTTCACTCATCCCTATCTGCACACATGAATCCCAGAGCAGGACTAACACCAGTCTGCTGTATTCCTACAGTACCAAGGTCATCACCAATGTAATAACTAAATAGCATAGCAATAGCAATAGACTGTTTGAGCAGAGTCCTTCACAATGTTTTTAATTGTACTAATAAATCAAGCTACTGTATGTGTTTAGATTACTTTCATAATGCAACATCAACACGGATTGAAGTGAACGCTGAATTTTTCCTTTGAAAGGGAGTGACATGACTCTGATATAAAACCTGACTAAAACATTAACAGGTATTCATGAATGCAGGCACCCAATTAGATAAAAGTATGCTAGTCTCGACTAGTCTTTTTCTCTAGAAATCCATGATGTGCAGTCAAACTCCAAAGCCCCCCATGTTAGCTGTGCAGGCTGCCACACCTGCATCAGATGCAGAGAAGAAGATGGAGAGGAAGACTCCCCCGTCGCCCAGTCTGGTCCAGCTGGACACCGAGGCGTTGTACTGACTGTCCCTGTCCACCTCCACAATCACAGACGTGACCGTCACGTTCTGAGTGCGCATAGCGGTCCGGTTCCTGAGAGGCCATAGAGGGGGAAACACACCGGATAACCCACTGGATAACCCACCTGATAACTCACCTGGTAACCCACCTGATAACACCGTTAGCATCTGCCGTTAGCCATATTGTTAGACACATTCTCTCAATTACTGCAATGAGAGCAGTTCAGGACCAAATTATAATACCGATGTTAAGCTATGTATGCCAGTTGCATAACATACATAGAACAATATCTAACATCTGGCTGAACATTCTGTAAGATATTGTTCATATAGGCTTTAAAAGGGAAAAGGAAAACACCTTACCACACAGAGACGATGTAGTACAGGATTTCGGAATTGGCCTCAAGCGGGGGTTCCCACGACAGCTCTACTTGGGTGTCAGACACCTTCCTGGCATGCAGGTATCGTGGGGGAGAACTTGGTACTGTTTTATATATACACATAAGAAACACAATCGCTGTGAGCAAAGAGGCCTTCACCAAATCATCTAAGAGAATACAGTGAAAATACAGTGAATGACAGGTTAAAATGAATCAGATGCAACCGATGAGGGACCCTGCTGGTCACAGCCCTGTCACCTGGGGAGCCAACTGCACACTCACCTGCAGTCCCCACAATGGAGGTGTGAACACACTCACCTGCAGTTCCCACAATGCAGATGTAAAGACACTCACCTACTGTCTCAACAATGCAGACATGAGCACACCTACCTGGAAAACATTTGGCACACTGTACATGTGTGTACACACTCATCTGGAGTCCCCACAATGCAGGTGTGTACACACTCAACAAGAGTCCACACGTTGCACCTGCACAAACACTCACCTGTGAAATAGTTCACACACAATGCATGGGTAAACAGCCACCTGTAAAAAACATTTCAGCTGTTGGGCCTGTAAAATATGTTTTCTTCCTTTTGTTTTGTATTTTCCCCATCGCTGGAGAGCACAGACTCAAACCTGCACCAGGTATGAGCATGACTGTGAAAGACAGCATTGCTGGAACAATAACAGAGAAGCAGAAATCTGTTAGGAAGAGATCTGGCCGAAGTCTCAGCGGAAAAAAGCAAAAGCCCAGAGCTGCTGAAACCTGTAAACCTGGGGTCCCACACACACACAGGGAGGAGCAGACAGGGTGCAGGAGGAGGAGCAGACAGGGGGAGGAGCACACAGGGGGAGGAACAGACAGGGTACAGGGGGAGGAGCAGACAGGGTTCAGGGGGAGGAGCACACAGGGGGAGGAGCAGACAGGGTTCAGGGGGAGGAACAGACAGGGTGCAGGGGGAGGAGCACACAGGGGGAGGAACAGACAGGGTGCAGGGGGAGAGCAGACAGGGTTCAGGGGGAGGAGCTAGCGTGCTAACAGAGCCACTCACCGTCCTCCAGCGTGGTGATGTTGAGGATTTCGCTGGTGTGGTTGCTGCTGCCCAGCCGGGTGGAGGCCCTCACGGAGGCGCGGTAGCGGGCGTACTTGCGCAGGTTGGAGAGCCGGGCGTAGGTGGTGGGCGTGGTGGTGTTCAGGGCGTGGGTGGAGTTCCAGTACTCCACGCTGTAAAACAAGATGGCGCCATTGGGCACCAGCGGGGCCTGCCAGGACACGTTCACCTCACTGGAGCTCAGACTCTCGTACGTCAGGTCAAAGGGGGGGCTCCCTGGGACTGCAGGGGGACAGTTAGGGGAACAGGACTGGTTTTACTTACACTGATTTAAATGGATTAGCGCCATCTTATTTATCCAAACTTATCAGACTTTATATCCCTGTGCGCCCTCTCCAATCCATACACAAAGGCCATTTGGTTACTCCAAGGGTTAGTAAGAAGTCAGATTTGGAAACAGAGCATCTGTCTACAGCGGCAATGCTCAGAGGACAGGAACAGCAGAACAAACCAGAGTGGACTACTTGAACTCACCGTCACACACACACACACACACCGCTAGAACTCACCGTCACACACACAGCCACACACACACACACACCACTAGAACTCACCGTCACACACACACAGCCACACAAACACACCGCTAGAACTCACCGTCACACACACACACCACTAGAACTCACCGTCACACACACACAGCCACACACACACACACAGCCATACACATACGTATTTACACACACACCGCTAGAACTCACCGTCACACACACACAGCCATACACACACACACACACACACCGCTAGAACTCACCGTCACACACACACACCACTAGAACTCACCGTCACACACACACAGCCACACACACACACACACACACACACACACACAGCCATACACATACGTATTTACACACACACCGCTAGAACTCACCGTCACACACACACAGCCATACACACACACACACACACACCGCTAGAACTCACCGTCTCACACACACACACACACACACACACACCGCTAGAACTCACCGTCCTCCCCGCTCAGCAGAACTAGAACGTCAGACGACTGGTTCCCGTGACCGTACTTGGTGAACGCTCGCACGGTCACGTTGTAGAAGGAGAACGGTTTCAAACCCTCCAGAGAGACGCTGGGGGACGTGGAGTTGACCACCAGGCTCATGGTGGAATTCTGGTACAGAATCTGGTAGAACCGGATGACGCCGTTGGCCAGGACTGGAGGAGACCATGTGACTCTGGCAGAGGAGGTGCTGACGTTGTACACAGACAGGTTCACGGGGGGAGAGTCCGGCTCTAGAGCACCAGGAGAAACGGTTCATTTAAAAAAGCGAGTCTGATGATATGCTCACAGGACTAGGTGTCACACCCCTGACTGGAAGAAAATCCGATCTTAATATCTAATGTCACCATGCAGCAGTGTTAGGGATGGGAACACCAGCATGTGGAAGCAGGTTCTGGAGATGGAAAGGGTGTCCGTACCGTCCTCCAGCGTGACGGCGAAGACGTCGTCTGCCTCAGAGAGAGCGCTCTCCCCCACGGCTGTGGAGGCCGCCACACGCAGCTTGTAACTGCTGTACTTCTTCAGTCCTGCAGGGGGAGAGAAAGCAGCTCAAACAGCACCCTCCTGTGGCCAACACAGCTTAAAGCAGCCGCAATAAGCAGCGCCCTCCTGTGGCCAACACAGCTTAAAGCAGCTGCAATAAGCATCGCCCTCCTGTGGCCAACATAGCTTAAAGCAGCCGCAATAAGCAGCATCACAACTGCTGACAATGAAAAGCAAGTAACCTAAGCGACTGACAGAAGGCTGAAATTCATTCTGGTAGTTCAGAAATTTTAAAAAAATCTCTGAAATGACCGTAAATACTTATGATATTTCTGATCGTGTTTTAAACCAGACGTCCCCAGCCCTGGTCCTGGAGAGGTACAGGTCTACAGGAGTCCTCCACCTGGGGCCTGGAGAACTGTATTCTGGATCTAAATAGATTACTTAATTTAAGGTGAAAACACAGTCCAAGAGACTGCAGCTCTCCAAGACCAGAGCTGTAAGAGACTTGTGTACCCACACACCCTTGGATTTAACATCGTAAATACCATTCCCATGGTGACAGGTTGAGGGTGTGGCCAGGGTTACCTAAGAGGATTATGCTGGTCCTGTTGGTCACTCTTTGGAAGGCCTCCTTGGTGTCAAGGTCCAGCACATAGGCAGTGTAGTGTGTGATCTTGCCGTTGGGATTCAGTGGCGGTTCCCATGACAGCAGGATGGAGGAGGAGCTTATGTTCTGGTAGGAGACACTCTGCACTGAGCTTGGCACTGAATAAAGACAAATACAGAACCTCAGCCATATTCTCCTCTGTCAAAGGGGTATCAGTGTGATGGTGATTGTGATATCAGCGTGATAGTGATTGTGACAGCAGTGTGATGGTCATGCAGTGTAACAGGGGTTGACATGGTTACCTTGCTCTCTGGTTTTCGCCTTGGTCTGGGCCAGAGGGCCCTCCCCCACAGTGGTGAAAGCTGACACACTGAAGGTGTACTCGGTGAAGGGGCTGAGATTGGTCACCACGTACGAGATGCGATCTGCAGAGAGGTCGATCACCTGTGTGCTGGACACCATCGCTGCCGAGACACACAGAAAGCAAAGCTGCAGACTCAACACATCCATCAGACCCAAGTTCTCCACACTGCTCCCTGCTCTGCATGACACTCTCAGTTCAAATGTAATTGGGTTCTTTCTTTCCTGGATTCTGATTGACTGAGACTGCATTCCAGTTATTGTAAATCTAAGGCAGTAACAGTCATTCAAACAGCCTGTCTATAAAAAGGATCACTTCATGCACAACCCGTTAGTTAAGATTAGGGTACTCTGGGTAAGGGGAAACATACTTGAATCTTATTACGAACTAGCCCTTAAACACTGTAGCCATGGAAACGGTGATCTATTGTCTGCATGTAATAAATAAAAGGATAAAAATAAAGACAATTGCTCCTCTCCTAAAATGCTCCAGTAAGCAGAGCACTGGAGCAGTTTAAATATTTAATTTGGTCACTGAGGTGTCCAATGGCCAGGCCAGAAGGAAACAGGACACCTCCTTCCTTTGAGCCAACACAAACTCATCTTCCTTTACAGGGGTGCGGGGCGGGGCCAACAGATACAGGGACACCTGAGCCCAAGGAAGTGACCCGCAGGTAGACCAGGTGCACACCTGTGGAGGTTGTGACATCAGCAGTGACAGCTGCACGGGTGGAGAGGCGTGGCTGGGCGGGGCTGGAGCTGAGAGGGGGCGGGTATTTGTCTCCACCTGTGGGGGAGGGGTCAGAGGGGAGGGTGAGGGCGGCGGAGCCCGGAGTCTGGAGATCCAGAGCAGTGTGAGGCGTCGGGGGGGCGGAGTCAGTCAGCCAGGGGAGGGATGTGCTTCCAGGGGCGGGGCTTAGCAAGAGGGCAGCGGTGAAGGGGGAAGCAGCGGTGGGGTGGGCGGAGCGTTCTGTTGCCGTGCCAGGCTGGTTAGCAATGCGGGAGGCAAACAGGAAGTAGGCAGAGGTGACCACAGATGGGGGCGCAGAGGTGGGGAACAGTGCAGCTCTTTGGTAACGGTGCAGCAGGAGGGCGGTGGCGTCTCGAACGCGGCGATTCAACACACCGTCACCATCAGAGTGCGTCTGGTTCAGACCCTAAAATGAGAACAAACACCACAGAGCTCAGCCACACACTCTCCCGCCTCTTCACACACAGCATGTGACCTATGACACATCTAACCTGCACTTCAGCTCTTATCCTCTATCACAGTACGCACTGAAACTGCAGAAAGTCACAGGAACGTGAGCACTCACACAGTTTCAGGCCAGCTGAAGAGTTTATTTTTTATTTTGCCATTAACAAAGGCACTTAAAACACCTGAACTGACCTGACCAGACACCCCTGTGGGAGCTGCATGGTTAAGGAAATGCTGTGTGCTGACAGCTTAACAAGGGGCTTTAGGAAGTTCTGTGAATGGTGGAACTACAGGGAAAACTCAAACAGACTGGAACAGAATATTGATTTTCATATATGCATCCATATACCACAAAAAACCCTACCCCTATAAAATCTGACTTAAGGAAGAAGTAATGATTGTGATGATTACTTCCTTCTGTCCGATGAGGGTGATGTTCCGAATCACCGCACCCTTGACCAGCACCAGGAGCTTGTACTGGGTGATGAGGCCGTTGGGCTGACTGGGGCTTCTCCAGGACACCTGCACTGAGGTGGCATCTACAGCTCTGGCAACCAGCTCTGTGACTGCACTGGGAGCTGCACCAAAGCACACAACCAACCGACAAACACAATCAGCCACATAACGCTCAACCGCTCTCACCTTATAACCACACAACCAACACAATCAGCCACGCTCTTACCTTACACGCACACACACACACACACACACACACACACATATATATATATATATATATATATATATCAGACAAGGAATAAACCAATTGAATACAGCAAAGCATCGCCACCCACAACCTTCCAAACTAGTTAGCTTGTCTACTATTGCCATCTACAGGTGACACCTTGCTTTTTTTTTGGAAAGAGGCAGTTCACCCAAAAATGAAATTAAGGTATGTTTCCAACCAGAGTACTCTCTGCCCATACTCAAGATTTGACGAGTGTTTGACAATCCACTGCAGCTCACCACGATACAACGTACCTCAACAGACCCATATTTCTGTGGCGCTCAACGCTCAGTACTTTGGATAAGTGGAAACATACGCTAATTTCCTTGGGTGAACTTCCCCTTTCACACACACATAAGATCACAAACCCAGCCATAAGGACTGGTCATGTGCAGCACTAACCTTCAGCAGGAGTGAGCACGACGGCCTCTGCTTCTGGGCCTAAGGCCCCAGCAGACTTGGCTCGAGCCAGAACCCGGTACTGCGTGTATGGGTTCAGACCAGAGTACACCAGTTTCAGATCAGTGGTGCTGTTTTCATACAAGTAACCTACACACAAAGCACACAGAACGCCTATTAATGAACTGGTACACATCAATGCATACTAAAACTCTGAGGCAATTATAGACAAATATCAAATATCAGCAGGTAAAGGTGTCAGGAGTCAAACTGTGCAAACACAATGAAAATATGAACTAAAAATCAAACAGTGACACTTGTTATGATGCATTGTGTTGTGTCAGGCAACCAGTCCTCAAACTGATTTATGATAATGACACTGTATGACCCTGTCAATACAATCCTCCTTCACTGTACTCAGCAAAAAGCTACAGATTAGCAACAGCACTGGCTCAGAGATCAGCAGTGCTAGATTCAGATCAGCACTGACTCAGAGATCAGCAGCTCTGGATTCAGATCAGCACTGACTCAGAGGTCAGCAGCTCTGGATTCAGATCCACACTGACTCAGGAGGTAGGCAGCTCTGGATTCAGATCAGCACTGACTCAGAGGTCAGCAGCTCTGGATTCAGATCCACACTGACTCAGAGGTAGGCAGCTCTGGATTCAGATCCACACTGACTCAGAGGTAGGCAGCTCTGGATTCAGATCCGCACTGACTCAGATGGCGGTCCCCTGGCTCACCGGTGGGTCCGTGCAGCTCGATGACGTAGCTGAAACGTCCTGTGATGATGGTGGGGGGGTCCCAGGACAGGGAGAAGGATTTGGAGGTGATGTTCCATGCAGACAGGTTTTGTGGTGGATCCTCAGGAGCTGTAATGTAACAGGATGTCTTTAGATCTCATCTGACTGTCCAAGAAACACAACCCTGTTACACAAGGAACTGTCCAGAATGGTTATGATACTAATAAACCCTACTCTAGAGACTGCAGAATGGTTATGATACTAATAAACCCTACTCTAGAGACTGCAGAATAGTTATGATACTAATAAACCCTACTCTAGAGACTGCAGAATGGTTATGATACTAATAAACCCTACTCTAGAGACTGCAGAATGGTTATGATACTAATAAACCCTACTCTAGAGACTGCAGAATGGTTATGATCTGCATATATTAACAGCATTCTTCTGGGTTTTTTCTCATAAAGATCCATCATCAACTAAGAAATAAATTCCAGAACAGAATCCAGTCATGGAAATGCTAAAATAAAAAGGTTTATAAAAGAGATTTCCAGGAAAAAACATGAACTCAGAAAATTTAATTAAGAACATTTAATTTGGTTCCTGGAAAAGCTCAGGTTTTCCTATCAGGCAACAGAGCCTTCAGAAAAAGAAGAACCTGGCAGATCCTGCACACCCTTACATAAAGCCCTGCATTATGCATTCAGTTACAGAAGCATTACCCACAGCTACCTGAGACACCGTGTCTCCAGGTTCCTTAAAATGGAGGACAGGAGGTCAGAGGTCAAACTCAAAGAGAGAGAGAGAGACAGAGAGAGACTTAATCAATGTGTCTGCTTTTCTCTACTGGGTTACACCTTGAGGTTGCTGATATGTCTGGCGGTGTTCCCGCTCGCCCTTTCAGGAGAAAACAATCCTTCGCTTACTTCATCCAGGAAATAAATCAGGAGTGTGAAAGAAAAGCTGAAATGCTGACTCACTGTCAACAGCCATTTGTCAAAAGGCAACAGGCCTGATCCACAGCAATGCCATTCGAGTGTAACGCAAGTTGTGTAAAGGCTGACTGTGTTCCAGCAAATGCTACACTTGCTTAGCTAAGCTACTCCGCCGTACAATCCTACAGACGCCCAGGCTGTAATACTGGGGAAGGTGCATCTGCTCAAGGATAGCGTGCGATTAGCATGAAGCTAACAGAGACGAGGGGTCTGACAAACCCTCCCAACACAAAGCCTCCACTCCACCTGGCAACACCTGACCTGCTTCCAGACCGGTCTCGCCTCACCGCCCCAGAACAACCCAGCTGCAGCGAAACGAAATGGATAAAGTGAGCTTTCGGGCTCTGATGGCACAAGGAGCATCTGACGACAGAGCGCTCTGAGCCTAAAACTGAGATCAGAAACACAACCCCAGTGACCTACCAACAGGTACAGCCAAGGTCACCAGCTGGAACATTCCAGAGGAAGAGAGTTCATTTAAGGCTACGTGCTAAAACTACCCGCCAACACTGCTGGCCAACACTACCCCCTTATGCTACCCACTAACACTGCCCGCTAAGACATATTAGCCCATTTCACTGCATAAACGAAACCCAACTGTAAGCCAAAGCTGCTGATTTTGGCCGCAGGTACAAAATAGCTGGGAGTTCAAGCCCAAAGCGCTGATCACATGCCTGTCAGGGGTCTACCAGTAAAGGCGAGGGGTCTGCAGGTACCTGACTCTGCCAGTAAAGGTGAGGGGTCTGCAGGTAAAGGTGAGGGGTCTGCAGGTACCTGACTCTGCCAGTAAAGGTGAGGGGTCTGCAGGTACCTGACTCTTCCAGTAAAGGTGAGGGGTTTGCAGGTAAAGGCGAGGGGTCTGCAGGTACCTGACTCTGCCAGTAAAGGTGAGGGGTCTGCAGGTACCTGACTCTGCCAGTAAAGGTGAGGGGTCTGCAGGTACCTGACTCTGCCAGTAAAGGTGAGGGGTCTGCAGGTACCTGACTCTGCCAGTGAAGGTGAGGGTCTGCAGGTAAAGGTGAGGGGTCTGCCAGTACCTGACTCCGGCATGCGGACCATGTAGCTGGCGATCTGGCCCTCGCCGTCGCTGGTGAAGGCGGAGACCTCGAAGACGTAGGCGGTGTAGGAGCGCAGCTGGTCCACCACTACGCTGATGGGGATGTTCCAGGAGGCAGCGGGGGGGACTGCCGACAGCGTGACCGGGGGGGAGGAGGCCGACGTCTGCATGGACATCTCTGAGGGGCTGGGGGTCCCCCGAGAGAGGATCTCTGCAGCATCCTGCAGGACCCCACATACACACACACACACATGCATGCAGATTACACTTTTGTCACATTCCAGTGAGTCAGACACACACTGCATTAGACTGGGTTACAGTGCACTAGACTGGGCTACAGTGCACTAGACTGGTTTACAGTGCACTAGACTGGGTTACAGTGCAATAGACTGGGCTACAGTGTACTAGACTGGGTTACAGTGTATTAGACTGGGCTACAGTGTAAAACCACTGTAAACCAGTCTAGTGCACTGTAGAACTAGTCCCGGGCTCGATTCCTGGCAGTCAAACCCACGTTGCAGTGCACTAGACTGGTTTACAGTGCATTAGACTGGGTTACAGTGTGCTAGACTGGTTTACAGTGCACTATACTGGATTACAGTGCACTAGACTGGTTTACAGCGCACTAGACTGGATTACAGTGCACTAGACTGGGTTACAGTGTACTAGTCCCAGGTTGGATTCCTGGCAGTCAAACCCACGTTGCAGTGCGGCAGCGCTCCATTCATGATGTCCTCGGCATTGACCTCCAGCTTCCGGACCGTCACGCCGGTGCGTGCGTACTTGGCCTTGACGGAGAACTTGGTGATGAGGCCATTGATGAGTTTGGGGAGGAACCATGTGACCTTCACCACGGAGTGATTGGTAGCGAAGGCTGTGAGGTTGGTGACCAGGCCAGGGGCTGCACAGGACACAGGAGACAGATATGTGCTGATTGAGGGCTCAAAGAAGCATGCTGATTGGCTACATGCTGGCCAATAGCAGTGAAAAACAGGGGTACCCACGCGCCTCAGCGGTTTTGAAGAACAGGGACTTGCTGAAGAGCCCAAATCCAGCACTGTTTTTCGCAGCCACCTGAACATAGAGAACCAGAGATACTTCAGCCCAGCCAATATGGAGTCACATACAGTACACTAACGAAGCATACATAGACTAAATAAGCATATTGCACACCTACCAATTAAATCAATGCTCATATACCAATGAGATCAATGCAAGATATAGCAATAAAACAACACAGATGAGTTCAAGTTTACAGTTACATTTTTATAAAGGAGGTAATTAGATCTGTGTTAAAACAAAACAGTTTTTCTGTAAAGCACAGTACAATTTGTCATATCGGTCATGTGCACAGTTTGGTCATACTTGTGTGGTGACGCATTGTGGAACAATGGAAGATTGCTCAGTCATGGTTTACAAATGACACGACAGCCATTCAGACAGCTGAGAGTCATTCAGAAACTCGATATGCTCCCCTTTTAACCAATCAAAAGCAACAGCCTTCAGCTGAGAGGTGAAGCATTGTGCTCAGGGGACGTACGGGAACAAATGGGCAGAGTTCACCCAATCCATGACCTCCGTCCTCCGGATCAATAATTAAACACTGTTCAACTGCTGAAAATGATCAGTTTAATCCAGATATGGAGCAGGACCAGTTCCACAGGCACAATCGCTGTCCCTAAAACCCCCAGTGAGGCAAACACTGCCCAGCAGGAGGAAAAACACTCAGCGCTTGCGTAAATGATGAAGACGAGTGAGGTCTGTGTACCTTGATGTTGTAGGTGGAGCCTGGGGTGAGAGTGTTGAGCAGATACTCGGGGATCTCCGAGGGCGTAACGATCTGGTTGAAGGAGGATTCTGGGTAAGGACACACCTCTTTGTACTTGATGGCGTAGTCGCGGATCTTGCCATTGCTTTTGATGGGTGCGGTCCAGGACAGCAGGATGCCCGTAGAGCCCACTCTCTCCCCGATCAGGCTGGTTGGGGACTCCGGTGCTTGAGGGAATCCAGAAACACTTAGGGCCTGATTTACTGAGGCCTCTAGAACATGCAAAACTAACAACACAACCACTGATTAGTGCAAAACAAATACCGTGACCAATCATTGGCCTGAGGGTGCACTGCACTGGGGCAGCAGTGTTGTGTAATGGTAAGGAACTGATATTGTAACCTAAAGATACTGGGTTCGATTCCTGGATAGGACACTGTGGTTGTACACCTGAGCAAGGTACTTAACCTGCATTGCTTCAGTATAAATCCAGCTGTATAAATGGATGCAATATAAATGCCCTGCAAAGCAGCTGGCGACACCACGTGTTTCCTAGGCTCGCAGACACACAGACACTGTGCTGCCATGACAACGGCCCATGACAGGAGCTGTCAGCGTCCAATAGGAATTTATGAAAGTTCGGGAGGAGGCCTCCAACTGAAACTTGTCAACAAACTTTGAATTCACTCTTGAGAATACTTAGACACCCAAATAAGAAAATAAGACTAGACACCCAAATAAGCATTTATCAAATGCATGTGAGATAATGACCATAGGGTTCGCTGCAATGGCCTATACAACAGCTAATTTGTGGTGACATCATTGTGTCCTCACGGGGGGGCAGGGCTTACTGGACTCGTTTGTGGTGACGGTCCGGCTGACCGGGGAGCTGAACACCGACGCGGCAACCGCGGTGACCGTGGTGCTATATGATATCCCTGGGGTTACCGCCAAAACAACTGCCTGCAAACACATACACACGCACACGCGCACGCACACGCACACATACACGCACACGCACACATACATGCACGCACACGCACACGCACACAAACATGCAAATGCATAAGCATACATACAGTACTCACACAGAAACACAAACACGGTTTCTACCAGGGACCAGGTGCATTTACCTCAAACCCAACCTCCGCTCAACCCTGCATTGGCCTCCTGTAGCACATAGCAGTGCACAGCAGGACATAACAGCACAGAGCAGCACACAGAGCAGCAAACAGAGCAGCACACAGCAGCACACAGAGCACCAAACAGAGCAGCACACAGAGCAGCAGCACGCAGAGCAGCAGCACACAGAGCAGCAGCACGCAGAGCAGCAGCACGCAGAGCAGCAGCACACAGAGCAGCATACAGAGCAGCACTCCAGGACCCCAAACCTCATATTGAAGGGCAGAAAGATGGGGAGAGCGGCAGGAGAGCGGCAGAACAGCGGCAGGCGTACCTGGACGGGCCGCAGGTGCGGAGCGGTGAGCAGGGTGAGCAGGGTGAGCCGCAGCTCCAGCGTGGTGGTGGAGAGCATGGCTGGTCTGACCGAGAGGCTGAGCGGGCTGGAGGCACAGTCCCAGGAGGAGGGCCACATTAAAGATTTAAGAGGGGCTCAGCCACAGACCCGCGACATTAATAATGAGCCCAGAGCACAGCCGGTCCAGCCCCGTCCCGCTGCGGACACCTGACACCTGCACACGCCCTTTAAAGGCACCTGCAGCGCATTCAGACGCACAGGTGCACCCAGAGCTGCACCTCTCTACCCCCAACAGTCTCCCACAATGCTGCAGCAACGTAACAACAACACTGTTACAGCGTTACACAGGGGCTGCCATTACCTCTCCTAACTAAGAGACCCGTACCTGTATCTGTGCACTGCAGCTCTACAGTACCTGTATCTGTGCAGTACTTGTATCTCTGCAGTAGTACCTGTATCTGTACAGCAGTACCTGTATGTGTGCAGTACCAGTATCTCTGCAGCAGTACCTGTATGTGTGCAGTACCTGTAACTGTGCAGTACCTGTATGTGTGCAGTACCTGTAACTGTGCAGTACCTGTATGTGTGCAGTACCTGTAACTGTGCAGTACCAGTATCTCTGCAGCAGTACCTGTATGTGTGCAGTACCTGTAACTGTGCAGTACCTGTATGTGTGCAGTACCTGTAACTGTGCAGTACCTGTATGTGTGCAGTACCTGTAACTGTGCAGTACCAGTATCTCTGCAGCAGTACCTGTATGTGTGCAGTACCTGTAACTGTGCAGTACCAGTATCTCTGCAGTACCTGTATGTGTGCAGTACCTGTAACTGTGCAGTACCTGTATGTGTGCAGTACCTGTATCTCTCCGTTCTCCGCGCGGCGCACGCTGACCAGGCCGTGGGCAGGGTTCAGGTGCACATGGTACCGGTCCACGCAGCCCGACGGGCCGTCCCAACGCAGAGAGAAGTCATGAGAGGAAACGCTGGAGACGCGCAGACCCTGAGGCCTGGCAGGTACTGCACACATACACACACACACACACACACACACACACACACACACACACGCATGTATACACACAGACACACACACACACACACACACACACACACGCATGTATACACACAGACACACACACACACACACGCATGTATACACACAGACACACACACACACACACGCATGTATACACACAGACACACACACACACACACACACATACACACACACACACACACACACGCATGTATACACACAGACACACACACACACACACGCACGCATGTATACACACAGACACACACACACACACACACACACACACACACACACACACACACACACGCATGTATACACACAGACACACCCACAGTAAGTCTTACATTTTCAGTCCTCACTCAAATCAAACAGGCATTACTGAACACATGAATTCCTGACACATTTTAGTCACACTAAAATTGACTGTTCACCTGTGGTCACGGTCAGTATGTAATGAACACACAGACTGTTCACCTGTGGTCACGGTGCGGACTGCAGTGGCCCCTGGGACTGTGCCCCGGACGCGGTACATGGTCAGGTTGTACGTGCAGCCGTCCTGCAGGCTGGACACGGTGTGGGACAGGCTATCTCTGGGCAGGAGCAGCTCCTGCACTGTGGAGCCGTTGGCCACAGTCAGCCGGTACTGATCAAACAGGCCAAGTGCTGGCTCCCACGCCAAACCAACGGACGAGGAGTTAACGTGTGTCAGAGACAGGAAGCAGACACGGGCGGGAGCTGGGGAGGGGTTACACGCACACACACACACACACACACACACACACACACACGCACACACACACACACACACACACACACACCCACAGCCCCATTAATACAGTCCACAATGACACAACCCAAACACCGTCCTTTAGCACAGCCCCAGGAAGACATTTAGGAAGGTGTTTAACTGTACAGCTGGATGAGTGAGAGTGCTGGTCCAGTGCAGTCCCCCATGCTTACGGATGAGGATGCGGGTGGAGACCGGCTCGCTCGTCTCTGTTCCTCTGAAGGACTGCAGAGTGAGCTGGTACTCTGCTCCGGGGGTCAGCTGCTCTAAGCGGACGCTGCAGTCGGTGGTGCTGAGTTTGCGCTGGGTTATCTGCGCAGCTGAAGCTCCGTAGCTCAACTGGAGATGTGTGAGAAACACAGTGTGAGAAATCACGCTGAAAACACCAAGCACATAGCATGTAATTCAGTCCTCCACAAGCTAGATGGCGATAAAGCCACCGCATCAAGCATTGATTTAGTTAGTGCAAATCACCTCAATCAGTAATTCTGTTCCTCATAGCATACGAACACAAAATGAGCATGAGTTTGTCTGTTGACAAGCCTGTTGACATCCACAGTTTAATCTGGTATAATCTGGCATTGTGTTCACGTAGTAATTTGGTTCATATGTGCTCTGAATTAATCGCAGTTGCATTCTGATAGTAAGGCTGTGGAGATGAGCTGGATGTCTGCTGAGCTGCAAGGCCTTAGTCATAAATCAAACACAGTAAACAGCAATGCACCCCTCTTCCCCATTCCCTTCTTCCCCTCCTCCCCTCTTCCCCTCTTCCATCACACTTCACGAGCCAAGCCTTGCTGGTATCATAATATCAGCCGTATGGGGAAAGCAATGCATGCTGCAAGCTCCCATCATGCATTTTTAAGTGCTGCAGGAACACTATCTGACCCAGGCAAGGCCGGTTGGCTAGGCAACCTCGCAGGGTGAAGAGCAGGCCATGCAACTTTAAACAGGTTGGCCGTTCCCTCATAAAGGCTGTCTGAAGCAGACGGGCGGGCATAAGCTGAGCCAAACTCTTCTGAGATCTCTGCTCTGTCACACCGCTGATGTTAAAGGAGAAGTTCTCATCTTCAGATCAAAGCCCAGACTCCTGATGTGTCCATGCCTTCACACGTTTATACACATTTATACCCGCGTGTGTTTAATGTGACTCCTTTCTGCTCCCCTCTTGTGTGAGACACACACCTGGTATCCCTCTACCTGTCCCTGGGGGGGTCTCCAGGTGAGAAGCATGGAGTCTTCATTGTGCTGGACGAGGGTCAGGTCTTCAGGTACGGCTGGGACTGCAACACACACTGCACATTAACCCACATTTACACACAACATCCATCCAAGCTGGTGAAGACTGCAGGACACGTAACCTCCCAGCAGAGGGCGCTGTTAAACGCTTGGAGGGTCGCTTCCTCTGCAAGAACAGATGTAGCCGCCACTCACCCTGGCCATGTGATACATGAGCAACATAGCTGTTTGCTAACTTTTTCATTAAATAAATGAAATAATTTTAAAATAAATATGTTTTCTGTTTACACAAGTTCCCTTTGTCTAATATTAGATTTTCTTTAAAGATCTGTAACCATTCAGGCAAATATACAATAATAGAGGAAATCAGAAAGGGGGCAAATACTTCTTCACGGCACTGTACCTGTGCTCAGGTCCCTGTGACTCACCTGTGCTCAGGTACCTGTGACACCCACATACACATACACACAGATACATACAGACACACATACACACACAGCTAAGCAAGATCCAAGTAAAAGATCAATGTACAGTAAGGGCTATTTAAGTTTTACATTATTCTGAGCAAACATCATGCTGTGTGCTAGTTAAGACCCTGTACTGGGGGGTAGTTAACATCTCTATTTCGTAACACACATTCCGCACATTCTAAACCCAAGCGTATCTCCAGAGGTCAGGTGTCCCGAACTGTGACCCAGGGCAGGAATGTCCTCAGAGGGCTTTAATAAGTAAACCCTCACATGAAGAGCCCTTACTTGTGAGGACCCGGAGCACAGAGCCCAGGGTCTGGACCGCTCCACTCAGGTGCTTGGCTCTGAGGGAGAACAGGTAGACTCCTCCCGGAGACAGGTCCCGCACAGTCACACTCCGGCTGTTAGACAGCACTGTCCTGCGATGGGGCTGGTCTACGAACGCATCCTCCTGATACTGGAGGAACAGCTCCAGAGCGCCCTCTGCCTGCCTCCAGTCTTCCACATCACTCCAGCCAATCAGAGCCTCCGTCTCCCACACCCCCTCCAGCACTAAGGCGAAGTGCGGTGGGGCAGGGGGGACTAAAAACACAAGAACATTGCTGTACCATCTACACCGTAACACAACACTGAAACAAAATGTGTGTGCTATAACAATAGCACACTGTACAACACACTGTCCAAGGTACACAGTCTAAATGTAGCATTCTAAAAGCATCTTCTAAGTGTATATTACATTATAATCACTTAGAAGATGCTCTTTATCCAGAAGTGGAAAACATCGACATTAGTCATAAGAACAGGCCACTGAATTGCAGACAAACCTGATCGCCTAAAAAGAAACCAATACAACGGGCAGAGCTTTAAGAGGCCACTCCTCACAGACAGAATGATGTGTGTGTTATAGCACTAGTTAAACACAAAGCTCACATGTGTACTGGCACATGTATGGCAGGGGCATATAGCAGAAGAACCCGGTGAAAAAGTAACTGGGACTTGTGGCGTTCATGTGCAGGGCAAAGCAGTCTGTCTGATTGGCTGGCAGTGATGATGTCACAGTGCTGCTCAAGCTATAGGCAGCTCCATTGGACCACTGCAGCTGTCCTTCCTGCTGAGGAGAGAACACAGATACAGAAAGTGAAAAACACGTCATTATGAAACGCACAACTATAAACAGACCATTATTAAAAGGGCAAAGGCGGTCTCTGTTTCACTGGGGTTCATCGTTGTCAGTTTTTGGGCTCCTGCTGTAATTTACCTGCAGGTCATTGAGACCTGTCCACACCAGCATCATGTTGTTGAGCGTACTCAGGTAAGAGGAGATAAACAGGAAGTCCTCCTCTGTCTCTATGTCGGCCAGGTGTGACCCCGAAGCGTTGCAGGCTAGCCCCGCCTCCACCCATGGCCGGCCCCGCCTCCAGGCTCTCCAGCAGCTGCTCTCTGAGGTCACCCAGCCCACTGGGCAGAGAGCTGGGGAGGGGGGAGCCAGTCAGCGCTCACACTACACACTACACACTGCTACACACTACACACTACACTACACACTACACACTGCTACACACTACACTACACACTACACACTGCTACACACTACAGTACACACTGCTACACACTACACACTGCTACACACTACACTACACACTGCTACACACTAAACTACACACTTCACACTACACACTGCTGCTACACACTGCACACTGCTACACACTACGCTACACACTGCTACACGCTACACACTGCTACACATTACACTACACACTGCTACACGCTACACACTACACTACACACTACATACTGCTACACACTACTGCTACAAAAAAAATCTGGCAAAATCTTGAAGAGCTTTCATTAAACATTAATCCAGTCCTGAGACAGGATCAACAGAATCAACATGTAATATAACAGCACCCACCTCCTGGGCGCGCACAGAGGGAAGAGTTTCGGGAGAAAGGATGCACCTGTCTGGAGCAGCACGCTCAGCTTGCGTGTGAGCGTGACATTGAGGCTTCGGACCCGAGTCTTAAACTCCACAGTGAAGTTGTGGAGAGAGGCGGGCTGCAGGCCCGTCACGCGGTACGAGGTTCCATTAGGAGGCACATCCCACACACGACCCCTGAGCCTCAGAGAGCTGGTGCTGGGCTCCCCCGCCCCACTCCTCCAGCTGAAATACGCACTCGACACCATCGCCCCAACACTGAGGGAGGAACTGGGCTTCGGGTCTGCAGAGAAGAGACACGAACACACACACATGGCATGTGTGCTGCATCAGTTCAGAAATGCTAATGGGGTTAAACTGGAAAAAAACAAGGATGAGATTGCCTTAAAACCAATACACTCACCTACACGAAAGGACTTCGTTTCCAGAATGACATTGTTTTTGATGGCTTTTATATCAACGTTATACATTTCAGCCTCCAGAGGTTCATGGAGGACCACTCTGCAATCCGGAACACATCCAGAACTGTCAGTAGCATTTAGCCAGAGCTGCGTGGAGTCAAAGAGTTAAACATAAATATCATTTCATCAGACAGAGAGCTCTAATGGTCCACTGAAGAGCAATTCAGACATACATATTTGAACCCTGACACACAAACAATCAACTGCTTAAACAGATGAATACATAAATGCACTGGGCTGGTCCTTTACAGAACACATATTTATTCCCAAACAGGTTGGAGTTAGGCATGTGTGATTGACACTGTGACAGGAAGTGAACATGGGACAGGTCTTACGGTTTGACTTCCTGTGCTTGAATAGGTCAGTGAGTAGAGCTCTGCTTCCTGTGCATGAGGGAAACGGCCAAATTCCACCTGCACCTCCACAGACCCCCGCTCTCTGGAGCAAGACAGGCTCAGCACCTGTGCATTCACATGCAGTCTTTACCACTCAACACAGCACTGCACGACTCAGCATAGCACTGCACCACTCAACACAGCCTTTACTACTCAACACATCACTGCACGACTCAGCACAGCACTGCACCTCTCAACACTGCTTACCACTCAACACATCACTGCATGACTCAGCACAGTACTGCACCACTCAACACAGCCTTTACTACTCAACACAGCACTGCACCACTCAACACAGCCTTTACTACTCAACACAGCACTGCATGACTCAACACAGCCTAACACTTAACACAGCACTGCACCACTCAACTCATCACTTCACCAATTCCAAAAAAAGCCATTAAACTCAGAACAATGGCCTAAAACTGAAACTTTTTGCAAGAAAACTAGAGAGACATGAACTGAAGGTGCCGCATTTTAGGTAACATTATTCAACTCCACACATGGTCTTCTTACCTTAAGTAAATAATCCGATATTAGCCACAGAAGAACTGTTTTGTCCATGAGGGAATTTTGGTTCATTTGATAGGCATGCCACAGCAACCCTAACATTCAAAGTGAATTAAAACTGTGTCAGAATAAGAAAATCAACCCAGATTGCAATTACCAAATCAGAAAGTTAGTAATACTGAGCCAGAATTTCTATAAATCCTTTCTTATACTAGGAAACAATATATAAACAATGAATTAAATAACTGGGAGGGAGCTAGCGTCAGCAGTTCTCTCCCTGAACTAACATTGGCAAAATAATAAACAAATTGATGAGCACGACATTACACGTTTGATTAAACTTTACAGAAAGTTTCTAGCAAAATACACTATACATACTACTACACTACTGTGTACTTAAAGCACTCACTCGCATGCGCACTTCAACCGCAACCACTGCAACATTTGGCTACTTTGTCTAAAACTGTCCATCACACCTGCTGGCTATATTTACACGTGAAGCAATTACACACACACACACACACATATTCAGAGTAAAGTGATTTAAAGATTTTTGCAGTACCTGCTATAGTTTGTTCAACTTCTTGAAGCCAACACGACTTTGAATTTAGCGCGCTCTTCGCCCCGTCCGCCACTGGAGACCAGTGATTTCTGAAAAGCCGACTGTGGGAACAGCTCCTTCCTCTCGCCCATTTCTGCGCTTCTCTCTTTGTTGAACCGAGTAGGTTGCCATGACGACTGAGACAGCCAGCCACTCCACAACTGGACTGCAGAAAAGTGTAGGAGTGTCCGTGGTGTGGGCAATAAGAATTCAGCCCATTCAGCCACTTCAGGAACGAAGCGTCCCATTCCACCATCGGCCAAAATAGAGGATTTATCAATACAAGTTTTAACAAGGGATTAATGACAGTTACATTCCAACGCTTTTGTGGCGTATTCTTGCGGTGATGTAATTTCCGCTATCGAACGCTGGCAGAACTACGCTCTTCGGAATGCTTTTCAGTCTATGAATTCTCGCAGTTGAGCATAATCTTCGTTGGTTATGCATTAGTATGTTAATGGAGTTCATCGCCGCTGTTTGTTTTCTCTGCTTGTAGATTCAAGCACATCCAAGCATTTATGCAATACTTCTGAGTAAATAAACTCTGCCGGAGTGGGTTCTTTACCGCTGGGTGCACGCAGGTATATATAAACAGGAGATCATGACTATTTAACTTAGCTCCCGCATGCCAGTGGCGCTATGGTATAAATGCGTGCGTCTGAGCTGCAGAAAAGGCTTTTCAGCTTCATGTCAGATACATGTATTTTCACACAAAATGCGTATTGCCAACGTTATATATAGTAAGTGAAATTGTGACACAGAACTCCTTACAAATTTGAAGACAATGAGCCGCAGTTACGTTTTTGCTGACACTACAAGATTTCAAATTACAGCAATGTAATAAAAGAAAGAAAACATTTACGGTAATGAGACGGTAATCCAAATGGCATGTACATCAGGCACCTACAGTACGAGTGCAGTATTTCAGTAGCCAAATGCTGATGGATCAGTGGATGTGTCAGAGTTTTTCCCATCTCAGCAGAGTGGCAGTGGGGAGGTGGAGGATGCTCCTGTCCTTTTAATTACATGCTGTGAAAGCACAACAGCAGTCAGCAGGAAACGGGGTGTGCAGCCAGTGACCTGTGTGGGAGCGGGAGAGAGCGGCAGCCAACAGCTGCTCCATTCTGCACTGATGTACTCAGAAGCACTCGATCCCGTATAGCTACTGAACAGCAGGGAAACAGATTTAAACAATGGGGACTGTGATTTGAACACTCACTGAAGGACTGCTTTCCTTCATTTTGTCAAGAGAAACACCCATTCTAGAATGCAGGTCCATCCCTGCGAGATCCACCTACTGATTTAGGAGAGCAGAGGGCTGCATGCACATACCTCTACAACACCTGCTGCACCCTCAGCAAGACTGTACTCGTCTCACTCCACACACGCAGCCAGTCTCTACTCGTCTCACTCCACACACGCAGCCAGTCTCTACTCGTCTCACTCCACACCCGCAGCCAGTCTCTACTCGTCTCACCCCACACACGCAGCCAGTCTCTACTCGTCTCACCCCACACACGCAGCCAGTCTCTACTCGTCTCACTCCACACCCGCAGCCAGTCACTACTCGTCTCACCCCACACACGCAGCCAGTCTCTACTCGTCTCACCCCACACACGCAGCCAGTCTCTACTCGTCTCACCCCACACCCGCAGCCAGTCACTACTCGTCTCACCCCACACACGCAGCCAGTCTCTACTGGTCTCACCCCACACACGCAGCCAGTCTCTACTGGTCTCACCCCACACACGCAGCCAGTCTCTACTCGTCTCACCCCACACACGCAGCCAGTCTCTACTCGTCTCACCCCACACACACAGCCAGTCTCTACTCGTCTCACCCCACACACGCAGCCAGTCTCTACTCGTCTCACCCCACACACACAGCCAGTCTCTACTCGTCTCACTCCACACACGCAGCCAGTCTCTACTCGTCTCACCCCACACACACAGCCAGTCTCTACTCGTCTCACCCCACACACGCAGCCAGTCTCTACTGGTCTCACCCCACACACGCAGCCAGTCTCTACTCGTCTCACCCCACACACGCAGCCAGTCTCTACTCGTCTCACCCCACACACGCAGCCAGTCTCTACTCGTCTCACCCCACACCCGCAGCCAGTCTCTACTCGTCTCACCCCACACCCGCAGCCAGTCTCTACTGGTCTCACCCCACACACGCAGAACCACGCAGTCACTCTGCCAGAGCCCTGAACTACTCAGGCAGCTGGTGCACAGACCACCGCTGCTCTACTAAGCAGGGGACTGCAGGTGCTTATTCCTGTTTAATCAGGAAATACTGATTCAGATAAAAATGAACTATCATGGGACCAACTAGTTTTTCCTTGTATTACTGAGCACTCTCTCCTGCTTACAGGCTTCGCAGAACAAATTCCCGCTTATGTCAAACTCAAGGGAGAGACATCCGGGGCCTGAAAATCAGTATTCAGAAAATACTGATTAACCAGGAAAAATCCTGTGAGACAACTGACCCTATGGCCAATGATGACAGCAATGCACTGTAATGCATTGTAATTGGCTGCCCATTACTGACCGTAAGTGAACTGGTTCTTCATGCTAATTGCTCCAATCAATCTTAAACTGCAACTACCATAACCTCTTGATTTGGGATGAGGGATTTGGTTACTTAGCTGACTTCTAATTGATCCAGTCCTGTGATAAGACAGATAATCAGTAGAAAACAAGAAGAAAATGTATATAAATCTGATGAAATCGTCCACTTTATTATTGTGCTTTGACTCTGACATCGAATTAGATTACTTGTATAGAAGAAACTAATAAGGTAAAAATATCAAAGGAAGTAATTTCTACTGAGAAAAGGTCCAGGATAATGATGTCCAAAGGACACTCACATTTATTCAAAGGTTATCAGTCTATAGATTATACCATTAAAGGGTATAGTAATAAAGAAGCTGCAGGTTTGACCAGTAGCATGGGATTCTCATTTTACGAGGAATCCATTTTAAAAAGTGTCTAATAGCTCAGTTAAATAATCACTTTTAAATATTTTGGCAATCAAAATGAAATTATTCATGAAATCTACAGTAAAATACAAAATCCATCATCACTCATGTAAGTGTCACTGTGAGTGGCAGAAAAATGATTATCAATTAAAAGTGAAGCAAATTACAAAAGAATGAATCTATTCTGCAACATGAAGCAATGTAATCAAAGTCTCCTGGCCGGCTAAAAATAATTTGGGAGAAAAACTAGAGAAATTACAGTGGCACTTCCTGCAAGATTTGCCTGCTCCTCCCCTCCAGGCAGGCCCTGCCCCTCCCGGCAGGCTCCGCCCCCCTGCTCTAACTCCATTGGCAGGAGCAGTCCACGGGCTCCTGGAAGGTGTAGTCCACAGCGGTGCTGTTGCGTGTGCAGTACAGCTGCACTGTGCGCGTCTCCAGGCCGCTCTCTCGACAGCACTTACAGAAACGGGCGTGGCTGTTAATGTTGAAGTTGAAGATGGTGGCGGAGGGGCACTTCCCATCACAGGAGTAGACCATCACCTGGCAACCAGACCGGAGGGGAAGGGGGGTCACCTCAGAGTTTGCAGAGGGGGAGTCACCTCACAGTGCACAGTGCTCTCTACACTGGCAGATTGATCACTGATCAGGGTTCGGGTTGGGGCGGGTTGGGGCGGGTTGGGGTGGGTTGGGTTGGGGTGGGGTGGGGGTCCTATAGAGGGACGGGGGAAGCACTTACAGGTGCATTGCTCCTGCAGTCGTCCTTCCTGATAGTGGTTCTGATGGCCACTCTTTTACAGGTCTTTCCATCCTCCTTACCTGACGGCAAACAGACAGACCCAGTCACAGGTGCACTGAATACCAGCCCTTATGGATATGGAGTATGAGTATGATACAGGAAAACATGAGCAGATATTCCACACATTACTGCAGTCATTTCCATCTCTGTAAGGGATTCATGTTTCAGAAACAATGGTGCCTTATAAAACTTTTGCATTTCCAACCAAAGTTATAGCTTCAAAAATACAGCAATATAGCATAGTCACTTAGATGACCACAATATGAACCAATATAAACCAAACACACAATTTTACTTCACAATTACATCACATTCCAATCTGGAGCCAGTCAGTCCCTGTGGAGTCTAGCTGCATGCACGTACACTGGATCTGAGCAAAATGAAGGCATCACACCCACCGCATGAGCCACTGTTCGACTGCCCCTGGAATTACCCCCAAAAGCCCACTCTGCCCCTGGAATTACCCCCCAAAGCCCACTCTGCCCCTGGAATTACCCCCAAAGCCCACTCTGCCCCTGGAATTACCCCCAAAGCCCACTCTGCCCCTGGAATTACCCCCAAGCCCCACTCTGCCCCTGGAATTTCCCCCAAAGCCCACTCTGCCCCTGGAATTACCCACAAGCCCCACTCTGCCCCTGGAATTACCCCCAAGCCCCACTCTGCCCCTGGAATTACCCCCAAAGCCCCACTCTGCACAGACACACACACAGAAGCACAGAAACACAGAGAAACACAGACACATACACAGAAGCACAGACACAGGTCACGCAAATACTGCATCAGAAACACAGAGCACAAGAGTCAGGAAAATCACATACCTGGACAAAGAGTCTGACCAAGGCATTCAAGAACAAATTTAAGAAAAAATGCGCACGCACACGCGCATGCACACACACGCGTGCGCGCACACGCACATGCACACTCGCGCACACACACACACACACACACTCGTGCACACTAAACACAAAAATAGATAATAGTACCTGTATCACAGTTAGTACTACCAGTTGGGGTTACTGGGCTAAAAGGTAAAATACCAGGTCCAGAACCTGGCAGGATTGTCAGGAACAGCAGTATTTTAGTCAAAGACACAGTGGCTGGTTTATTAAGGCAATCAGCTCATTCCAACATGCATTTGCATTGATTGCTGAGGCAGTGGCTGTGCTGGAGATCAGGGCTTTTTGGGCAGTTTAAAAATGGGAGAGGGGAGCACATGCTTCAGGACTGCCAGGCCATCCTATAACAGACCGCACCCCAGGCCATCCTATAACAGACCGCACCCCAGGGCATCCACAGCTAGCTTTTAACCTACAGAACATGAGCTCTGCAACAGGACCAGCGGTCACACAGCTAACAGACTGCGAGTTCCTGCCACTGATAAACATGCGTTTACTGCACAGCCATACAGGACTGTCTCCACAGGCCACAGGTCCGTACGGCACTTTGATACACAGTGATCTTAACGGCACTGCTCCAGTGCTTTATGCAGAAAGCACATATATGATTATTGATCCATTTTAGTAGCTGTTAGAAACTCCTTCAAAACATTATTATCGACATCAAAGTTAAGGCTGTAGTTGTCGGATATTTTCTCAATAATTATTATAGTATGATTACCAGTCACTTGAATCATGCTATAATCATAATAATTGTTATACATTAATCTATCATTTATTTAGTGTCTGATAGGGTGTGAACCATTTTTACTCTGCAGTACAATCAGTCAATTAACTGCAAAATGTTTTGGAGTTCAACAAAATGTGAAAATTACACTCCAATTTAAATTTCCTGTCAGTAATGGTAACAAACTGAATGTCACTGCTTTAAAATCAGTTAACTGAAATAGTTTAAAATTCTTGGTTATGGGTTTTAATTTCTTATTATCTCTAAGAAATATAATTGTACTTTTAAATGTTGCATTTCATCACAAGTGCCAATTTTTTAAAAAAATCTTACATTTTTATTGACTAATGACCAAGAATTTTACACCATCGTGTCACTACCCGTACAAGCCAACAACCCACAGAGGCTGGCCCCAAACAGAGGACGTGGCGATTACTGTGGCAATTACACTCCAGGGCACAAGGGGGCGGACTAACAGCAGCAGTATACCAGCAGCCAAAAGTAAGCCAAACTGCTGCAAGTAGGCCAGCTGCCGCCCTTGATTGGGGGCACAACATGCTCAGTCAACCAACTCCAGCCCACAGCGCTTGAGCCAGCAAGCCATTCAAAGCAGGAGGCCAGAGCGCCCCCCAGAGGAACTTACAGGTCCTACAGCAGCCATCGATGTAGTTCTGCACCACCCCACCATTCTGGAACGAGAGGACAAGGCCCTGTGTCAGGAGAGGCTGCACTCAGCCCAGTGAGCTACAGTCGCTATGGTTACACCCCTCACCTTCAGCAAGACCAATACTACCTAATGTCAGCTCACATTCACAAACTTCCAAACATTAGCGTATTTCTCGTAACAGACCTGAAGGCACTCAGAGTCGTTGAAGGGGGGGCAGACCACAGCAGACCCCAGGACCACTGCTCCTACCGCCGTCTCCACACAATCATACCGTGTGCAGTTAGCCAGCCATGAGCTGCCCGCCTACAGAGACACACACACACACACACACACACAGTCATACCGTGTGCAGTTAGCCAGCCATGAGCTGCCAGCCTACAGAGACACACACACACACACACACACACACACAGTCATACCGTGTGCAGTTAGCCAGCCATGAGCTGCCAGCCTACAGAGACACACACACACACACACACACACACACACACACACACACAGTCATACCGTGTGCAGGCAGCCAGCCATGAGCTGCCCGCCTACAGAGACACACACACACACAGTCATACCGTGTGCAGTTAGCCAGCCATGAGCTGCCAGCCTACAGAGACACACACACACACACACACACACACACACAGTCATACCGTGTGCAGTTAGCCAGCCATGAGCTGCCAGCCTACAGAGACACACACACACACACACACACACACACACACACAGATCATGCTGTTACACGGCTAACAGAGGGAGTACTCAGGCTAGGCAGTCAGGCTGTAAGGCTGCAGGTCACTCACCAGGTAGAGCAGGACGGTTCCGTTCTCACTGGGGTAAGAGCAGGACACGTTCTTGCAGGACCCACAGCACACGTGAGGATCTTTGGAGGGGACATAGATCTGATGCTGCACACAGGACATACAGCCACTGCTGCATCAACACATGGAGCCACAGGCCATATACACAAATACAAACACTTACAGAGGCTGAGGGAGCAAGTCAAACTGCTACACAGTGAGTGAGTGGGTGAGTGAGTGAATGAAAGAGGGAGTGAATTAGTGAGTGAATGAATGAGTGAATGAAAGGTTGAGGCGTGTAAAGGGCAGCTGTGTGAACCTACGGGCCCACACTTCTCTGAGCAGTTCACACTGGACACCTCCATGGCAAAGAAACCGGTGTCCGGGTCCCTCTCCTGCAGGCACTGCACAGTGAAGCACAGGTCTCCCTCCACATACTGCACCATGGACTGGCCTGGGCTCAGCACAGTCACCCCCTGAAACAGGCACACCTCCGCCTTCTCTGCAGAAAGCACAGGCCAGGCATTTAACACAGGGAGCACAAGCCAGGCATTTAAAACAGGGACACAGGCCAGGCATTAAACAGGCTTCAGGCTGCACCTCTCCCCACCCCTCCCTAGCCTATAGTTTAGCTCAATGTACCTAGTTAGGCTAATACGAGCACGTTAGTTTTTATTTGGCAGGATTGTTTGTCTGATTCTTATTAGGAAAATGTGATTTCAGTGCCAGTTTGTACTTGGCAGGATTGATTGTTTGTTTGCTGAACAGGTTACTCTACAGGGTTGGAGTCCTGATCTATGTGGTCACTTCTGGCACTACGATCTTTACTTCGCTCTAGTGTGTTTCTTTTGCACCTCTGCACCTTGAACTAATGCACTTGTTATATGTCGCTCTGGATAAGAGCGTCTGCTAAATGCCTGTAATGTAATGTAATGTAATGTAATGTAAACACAGGGAGCACAAGCCAGGCATTCAACACAGGGACACAGGCCAGGCATTAAACACAGGGAGCACAGGACAGGCATCCAACACAGGGACACAGGCCAGGCATTAAACACAGGGAGCACAGGCCAGGCATCCAACACAGGGACACAGGCCAGGCATTAAACACAGGGAGCACAGGCCAGCAGTGTGAACTTACTGCACATGAACTGAGCACAGTCACAGGGGCTGCTGGAGTCAGGGATCTCTATCTGCACTTCACCCTGCAGGAGGAGAGGAAGGGAGGGGGTCTCACGCTTTCCCACAATGCACCACTCACACTCTCAGCTCCATTTTCACACTACAAACCCATGGAAGAACCTATTGTCAAAGTGAAAAAAATTATTAACCAAAAGCCAGCACAAAACATAAAAAACAAATAAATGTATGAATCAAAAAAGGGAGCCAGAAAGCTGGGACACAGTGAGACTTACCACCTGACAGGAAGGGGCAGAGTTATTCTGACAGCTGCACTCTGTGGGGAGACAGGAGAACAGTGGCATTTCAACACCAGGGGACCGCACTCCACCAATCACATTCCCCATACGGCCCCTTTCGACCAATCACATTTCCCAAAACGCTCTTTCCACCAATCACA
This sequence comes from Anguilla pacifica, assembly GCA_039654925.1. NCBI lineage: Eukaryota > Metazoa > Chordata > Actinopteri > Anguilliformes > Anguillidae > Anguilla > Anguilla pacifica. The sequence continues at coordinate 18,915,744 of CM077302.1, forward strand.
TTCCACAAACTGCCCCTTTCCACCAATCACATTCCCCAAAACCACCAATTTCCCATAATGCCGGACAGGAAACTCCCGCCACCAACAAGAACATCCTGAACTTCTGAAGAAAAAAAGTTGACCATCTGTGATTAGTTTGTACAATCTTTGCTGTCAGCCATTTTTAAGCTAAATGACACCTGCATACAGAAGTACTGCATGAGGAGAGTTTGTGTGCAAAATGGCAGCTGTGTGTCACCCAGATGAGACAGGCGTGAAAGCGGTTATATAAATATGGTCCTTTTATTGGCGGCTTAGGATATGTGATTGTATTGGACATTCTGAACCAGAGAGGTGGGGGGGGGAGGGTACTGTACCACACTGCCAGTCTGGACAGCACTGTCCCGGGACACTCTCCTGCACCAGGGCTGTTCCAGGGGTGCACTCCACTGAGGCCTCGGGGCACAGGTTCGAATCACACACTGTGAGAGGAGCAGCCCACAATCGGGTTTTAGAGTATGTAACAGTGCACACAGGTGTGTTACTGCAGTGGTAATGGGGTTATAGAGTGTGTAACAGTGCACACAGGTGTGTTACTGCAGTGGTAATGGGGTTATAGAGTGTGTAACAGTGCACACAGGTGTGTTACTGCAGTGGTAATGGGGTTATAGAGTGTGTAACAGTGCACACAGGTGGGTTACTGCAGTGGTAATGGGGTTATAGAGTGTGTAACAGTGCACACAGGTGTGTTACCGCAGTGGTAATGGGGTTATAGAGTGTGTAACAGTGCACACAGGTGTGTTACCGCAGTGGTAATGGGGTTATAGAGTGTGTAACAGTGCACACAGGTGGGTTACCGCAGTGGTAATGGGGTTATAGAGTGTGTAACAGTGCACACAGGTGTGTTACCGCAGTGGTAATGGGGTTATAGAGTGTGTAACAGTGCACACAGGTGTGTTACCGCAGTGGTAATGGGGTTATAGAGTGTGTAACAGTGCACACAGGTGTGTTACCGCAGTGGTAATGGGGTTATAGAGTGTGTAACAGTGCACACAGGTGTGTTACCGCAGTGATAATGGGGTTATAGAGTGTGTAACAGTGCACACAGGTGTGTTACTGCAGTGGTAATGGGGTTATAGAGTGTGTAACAGTGCACACAGGTGTGTTACTGCAGTGGTAATGGGGTTATAGAGTGTGTAACAGTGCACACAGGTGTGTTACTGCAGTGGTAATGGGGTTATAGAGTGTGTAACAGTGCACACAGGTGGGTTACTGCAGTGGTAATGGGGTTATAGAGTGTGTAACAGTGCACACAGGTGTGTTACCGCAGTGGTAATGGGGTTATAGAGTGTGTAACAGTGCACACAGGTGTGTTACCGCAGTGGTAATGGGGTTATAGAGTGTGTAACAGTGCACACAGGTGGGTTACCGCAGTGGTAATGGGGTTATAGAGTGTGTAACAGTGCACACAGGTGTGTTACCGCAGTGGTAATGGGGTTATAGAGTGTGTAACAGTGCACACAGGTGTGTTACCGCAGTGGTAATGGGGTTATAGAGTGTGTAACAGTGCACACAGGTGTGTTACCGCAGTGGTAATGGGGTTATAGAGTGTGTAACAGTGCACACAGGTGTGTTACCGCAGTGATAATGGGGTTATAGAGTGTGTAACAGTGCACACAGGTGTGTTACTGCAGTGGTAATGGGGTTATAGAGTGTGTAACAGTGCACACAGGTGTGTTACTGCAGTGGTAATGGGGTTATAGAGTGTGTAACAGTGCACACAGGTGTGTTACTGCAGTGGTAATGGGGTTATAGAGTGTGTAACAGTGCACACAGGTGGGTTACTGCAGTGGTAATGGGGTTATAGAGTGTGTAACAGTGCACACAGGTGTGTTACTGCAGTGGTAATGGGGTTATAGAGTGTGTAACAGTGCACACAGGTGGGTTACTGCAGTGGTAATGGGGTTATAGAGTGTGTAACAGTGCACACAGGTGTGTTACTGCAGTGGTAATGGGGTTATAGAGTGTGTAACAGTGCACACAGGTGTGTTACTGCAGTGGTAATGGGGTTATAGAGTGTGTAACAGTGCACACAGGTGTGTTACCGCAGTGATACTGAGGGCAGCAGCGCCGGCTCGTGTTCAGGTGCACAGCCAGAATTTGGCCATCGCTGCAGGACGGGACTGGATCAATGCAGGACTCGCAAACTGGCAGAGAAGAACACAGCAACGATCTACATCACCACACCAACACGCTACATCAGCACAGCAACACGCTACATCAGCACAGCAACAATCTACATCAGCACAGCAATAATCTACATCAGCACAGCACCACGCTACAGCAGCACAGCAACAATCTACATCAGCACAGCAACACGCTACATCAGCACAGCAACGATCTACATCACCACAGCAACACGCTACATCAGCACAGCAACACGCTACATCAGCACAGCAACAATCTACATCAGCATAGCAATAATCTACAGCAGCACAGCAACACGCTACATCAGCACAGCAACACACTACAGTAGCAGAGCAAAATTGATGGTGATAAGGAGCAGAAGTGATGAAGAGGAGGAGTAAGGGGGACTCACCACAGAGGAAGGAGTAGCAGCAGGATGTATCCTCTCTGACCTCCACCAGGAACTGGTCATCCCTGCAATCAGGAGGCGGGGCTACGGGGCAGGCCAGGGGATCACACTCTGAGCACAGAGCAAAGGCCTGTTAGGCGCTTCACCTCAAATACAGACCCCTCATCCACAATCACTACAGCTCCCAGAAAGCACCTACCACATCTGTACTCTGGGCAGCAGGACAGGGCACTATAGCCAATCACAAGCTTGTTCCAGTTTTCACAGGTAGGAGCCTCAGTGTCACAGATGGTTAGGTTGCACTCTGCAAGAGAGAGGGCAAAACCGTTCAGCACAGCTCTGCATTTAGCAGAGTGGAGAGGTGGGCATGTGTCCAGGACATACCGCAGATCTTTTTGGGGCAGCAGGCCCCCTCCTCCAGCACAGCAATGGCATACTCTCCCTCCCTCTCACAGAGTGGGGTGGGCACGTCGCTGCAGTCGGGCTCCACCGCCACCACACTGCCATTCTCCATACAGCGGTACAGACAGCAGCTCTTCCCTGAGCTGTTCCACACCTCTCCTGGAGCACGTGGCAGCCCCTCGTTATCTGTGCACACTGGAAATCAATCAAGCAATTAATCAATCAATCCATCAACCATTTAATAGATGAAGGTGCAACTGATAAAGTGGGTGGAGCAGGTGGCTCAGTGAGGGGTGGTGCACTCTGGGTAAAGTGGGCGGAGCAGGGGGCTCAGTGAGGGGTGGTGCACTCTGGGTAAAGTGGGCGGAGCAGGGGGCTCAGTGAGGGCTGGTGCACTCTGGGTAAATTGGGTGGAGCAGGGGGCTCAGTGAGGGCTGGTGCACTCTGGGTAAAGTGGGTGGAGCAGGTGGCTCAGTGAGAGGTGGTGCACTCTGGGTAAAGTGGGCGGAGCAGGGGGCTCAGTGAGAGGTGGTGCACTCTGGGTAAAGTGGGTGGAGCAGTGCCTCACCACAGCGATCCTCAGTGACGCAGAAGGCAGAGTCAGCGCGGTGCAGGATGGTCCCCCGTTTGCACACACACTCCTCGCGGATGTAGGAGCAGGTGGACTCCTCGTAGTACTCTCTGTTCTGGCAGGTCTTGGTCTTACAGGTGTTCACACATGGCTGGTACTCCTTCCCGGGAGGGCACTTTAAGGCTTTAAAAACAACATTTCCCATAGTACCGCACTGCTCACCTCTACCACAGCACAGCACTGATAAAGACTAGCTGCAGGCCCTCTCACTCAGAATGAAGCAGAATGATGTCACTCACGGCAGAAGTCCTGCTTTCTCCAGTTGATGCAGACATTGTGTGTGTAGCAGATGGCAACATACGCAGCCAGGAAGTCACACTGGTGGTCTTTGTAGTGCAGGTCCCCGGCCCAGATCTTATCACAGAACTGCTCTGGGGACACCTGGGGAAGCAGACAACATACCGCTCACTCAGCACACACACAGAACACCATGCTTTCAGTTACGGCCAGACAACGACAGAGCTGAAAAACCAAGGACTGCACTCTAAATCCACCTGTCACAACAGTGCTTTCCAAATGGGCTCTGCTTCAGTATGTGTGGGGCAGTAGAACGCGTGTGGGGTAGTAGTGCAGTCCCTACCTTGTGGTGGCACTCAGAGAAGGGGCTCTGGTTCAGCATGTGGAAACACTTGCTGCAGTTGCCGGTGGTGCAGTTGTCCCCGACGCGACGGAAGTAGTCGGTCTCCTCGGACGTGTCCACCATCCAGCTGTGCAGGAAGAGGGGGATGTCCTCCACATCCCGCACCACCGTGCCGTTCGGCAGCTTCAGGTCATCTGCAGGGTTCCCATCACAGCAGCCTGGCGAGGCCACACAGCCGCCGTTAGGTCTCCACACCACCAGGGGGCAGCACAATAAAAACAAACATGTGCACAAGTGCATGTGCTAAAGGGGAAATGCAGTATGTACCACAGAGCCCCCGGGTTCGGGCGGCCGAGGCATTAGTGGAGCTGTACTGAAGCACGATGATGCCAGTGCTGTGGTACCACTGGATGCTGATGCCCCCCGGCGTGTGGATGATGTACATGGTGCCCGTGTCGTCGATGTGCAGACTCTGCCGAGTGAACGGCAGGCGTGCGCTGATCTGGTTTACGGATACCTGGGTGCCAAGGAAACGCGCTGAATACAGACCTGTACTGTGCGTGTCCAATGAGACACACACAGTACACCAGTACTCTGCACCTCTATGTGAAACTACAAAACCATCTGCCCTGTGACTGGGTATGTACTAGATAAGTCCAACACCCTGCGGGGTTCCCCTTCTAAAACCCTTTTCACTTCTGTCAGATAACCTGAGAATTAATTATTTTCCATTTCAATGTAAATTTTGAAAAATATGCAAGGTGAGGTACAACTCTCCTTCTTTACGTATATACAACATTCACTGCCAAGTAAACCGAATTTTAAAAAAAGATGAATTCAGACAGCAGTCAGGGGCGTGTCAGGGCAGCTGGAGGAGGGGGCGGAGCTACAGGCACCTTCCTCTCCAGCCGGTTGATCATTATCCTGTAGGAATGCGTGGTGATGTTCAGCTTCTTAAAGCACAGCCCCGAGGTCCCGCCTGTGGGCGTCTGAGGGCGAGAGGGGCATGTCTGTGTGAGTGACGGCACCATTGGCCAATACCAGACTGCTCTTATTACCAATGACAGCGTGTGCCACTTACAGGACGCCTGATAGAGTTGACGCTCTGGAAAGCAAAGGGAAAAGGCAGTTAGGACATGGAGCTCCACCTGTGAGAGCATCAGGCCGTGTGGCAGTTCAGCTCTGAGGACGGGGATGGGTCTCTGTGTGGGTGCCTGTACCTCGCTGGTGGGGCATTTCTCAATGTGGCCCACAATGTTCTCTCTGGGAAGGTGAACCAGGATGTAGGAGCCCTTGTCATAAAGGGCCACGTTGTTCCCGTCAAAGGTGATGACACGCAGGTCTGAAATGATGGAGCATCGACCTGCCATGCAAGAACACACACACCACGCACACACATACCATGCACGCAGGCACACACACCACGCACACACACACCATGCACGCAGGCACACACACCATGCACGCAGGCACACACACCACGCACACACACACCATGCACGCACACACCATGCACGCAGGCACACACACCATGGACACACACACCATGCACGCAGGCACACACACCATGCACACACGTGCACGCACGAGCACACACACCATGCACACACACACCATGCACGCACGCGCACACACCACGCACCATGAGTTACACCACCGGCCAGTCAGTGCCATTGATGTACGCTGTGTTTAATGAGGGGCGGGGGGCACTCACATGGGCACTGCCACTGGGGGCAGCAGTAGTCACGGTTGGTCTGCACAGGCATTCCCAGAAGGCCGCAGCGGGGCTGGCTGACGTTGTAGCGGCAGTGCAGGGAGGCATTGTGGAACATCAGCTGTCCGTTGAAGCAGATGTACTCGCTGCAATCGTCCACACGGTACGAGTACGGGGGCTGAGGGGGGACAAAAAGAGAAGAGTGACACGCCAGCGACTGCATGCGCAGTGAAGGCAGATCCAGTTCATTCACTCTGATGCTTAATTTTCTCTCCACATCACATTTCTTTCACGAGCTGCGTTTGGGAACCACTCTGCTGTTTAGTTGGACGTGCTGCATCTGCATCTTCGCTGATATTATTCTGCACACAGAAGCACACAGTTTCAAAAAGTCAGGTGGTTAGGTGATATCTTGAAAGTGGTCAATGTGAGCAGAATATTTCTAAGCCACTATTAAGGTAACATCTCATACACATTTGAATGATAAACGACTAAGTCCAATAATCTACATGCTCCTTGTAGGAGGCAGATATCACAGATAAAGCCTGTCAGGTGATATAGTCATGGCAACAGTAGAGCTAAACGCATCTGGCAGCAGCTCTATGAGCACACCTGCACTCCAGATGTTTACACTGTTACCGCCCCGTTAAGGAGGAAGTGCCCAGCCGGAATGCTGCTCCCACCTTATTCCAGTTCTGAAACACTGACAGCATTCCAGCCTTATCTCCCGAGCAGGATTTATGAATGCCTGGAGCTCTTCAACAGGCCCTCAATCCCACAAATTTACACACACAGCCAGATGTGTCTAAAACTCACTCTGAAACAACGCTGCGTGATGTCAGAGTTTGTGGGGATAAGGCCCCCTTTACCCTGCAATACTGGAACACAGTAGCTGTTAGCACATCCCAAAATTAAAGATCTATGTTGGTATTCCAAGTGGTTCTGGAAAATTCCTTTATTGAGCATATATGAATGCTCTGGTTGTGTTGTGATAATGGGGGGCTAGCAGCTAATGAATGCACTGGTTGTGTTGTGATAATGGAGGGCTAGCAGCTAATGAATGCTCTGGTTGTGTTGTGATAATGGAGGGCTAGCAGCTAATGAATGCACTGGTAGCGTCATGCTAACGGTGGAGCAGCTGCGCGTACCGTACAAGGCGCCGTGGGCAGAAGGAATGGCGGCAGCACAGTGGCCACCTCAGTCTCGGGTGTAGGGGAGGGCTTCGGGGGGGTGAGAGCAGGAGTCACCGTGACGACCTCCGTCTCGGTGCTGGGGCTGGGCGGGGCTGCCGTAGACTTCAGGTGTGTGGGAGATGGGCTGGTGGCAGGAGAGGGTGTGGCCTCAGTGATGGGAGGTTGTGTGGGGGGGAGGGAGGGTTGGGCGGTGGTGAGAGATGGGGGTTGGGTGGTTGATGGAGGTGGCATTGTCGTGGCAGTGGTGGTGGTGAGCAGGGCCTCGGTAGTAGTGGTGGTGGGAGCTGCTGTTGTCATGGGGACAGTGGAGGAGGTGGATGTAGGCATGGTACTGGGGAAGGTGGAGGTGGTGGCCTCTGTAGTCACAGCGAGGAGTGTTTGGGTGGTGGCAGGGGGGGTCGGGGTGGGTGGGGCACTGGTGGTGAGTGGGGTCGGGGTGGAGGTGGCAGGACTAGGCGTGGTGGCAGGCGTGGTAACAAGTGGGACAGGACTAGAAGGTACGAGAGTAGCAGCCTGTGTGAGCTCAGGGGTAGGGGGCAGAGTGATGAGTACAGTGGCCACGGGGCTGGTGGGTGTAGTTACAGCCACTGTGGAGGTTCTGCGGGTGGTGCTAGAGCTGGTGGTGGGGGTGGTGGTGGTGGGGGGGGTGGTGGTGGTGCTGGGGGAGGTGGTGCTGGGAGTAGTGGTGGTTGGTGGGGTGGTGGTGGTGGTGCTTGTTGGAGAGGTGGTGGGGGTGGTGCTGGTTGGTCCTGCTGTGGTTCTGTTGGACCTTGTCACAAACATGTAAGGAGCTGGTGTTGGAGGAAGGATAATACCTGCAGTGGAAGAACAGACATAGCTCAGCAAACACATGAGTTACAAAAATAGTGTTTATTTCATCCATATTAAAAACACAGGTGTTCCAGCCATCATGCCTTCAACAGAATTACCCAAAAGAATGACATGCATGGGTTATAAAACCCAGTAAAGCCAATCAGTGCCACGAAACAGAGGTTAACTGAGATATGTTTTAAGATGTGGGTCATGTTATACTGCACAGGTAGCAGTAGCTCGCAGGCCTCAGCTGGACTGACAGATGAAACTGGGTGCCACTAATGCTGGTGTCTTCACTAGTTAGCTGGCAGCAGTGGCAGTACTCACAGTCCTCCTTGTAAACACATCTCCTGGTGACTTCATCCAAGATCATGTTCCTGGGGCATCGTGGGAAACAGCCCTCCACCCTGTAGAGAGGGCATCAGTGTGGCCAACACCTCTGCAGCTCAGAGATGGCCTGTGATTTAAAACCCCCCACATCTGCACTGCCGGGAACTGCCCTTCTGACCCCACCACCTCAGCTGTGTGACAAACAGCTCTGGAGAAAGGCTGATTTAATGTCATTAACCCTGAAAGCTGAACTACATCTCCCATGAACACCAGATGTTCAGAACCTGTATGCAGAGGGGGGTCTACTACCCATGATTCAATGCAACCACAACACAGAGATAAGCAGGAGTCCGCCCCGTTCTTTTAACATGAATACTCTTTGCTAATACATGTATGGTTGTGCGTGTGTGGCGGGGGGGTCACATGATCTCACGGGGGCAGGAAGTGGCAGAGCGTGGCTTCCGGGTCGCTGCAGGTCCTCACACACGGGCTGGCACAGGCCTGGTACTTCCACTCACACATGATCCGATACGGGATGAGCAAACTGCTCTCTGAAACACGCAGGAGTGCATCAGACAGCACGCCTTCACTCCACCACTGCCACTCACATGCACTTTACTGCCACTGGTCATCACAAATAAGGGCCGGGGTGTGGCGAGGTGAGGCGGGCGGGGGGCGGGGCGGGGCGGGGCGGGGCGGGGCAGGGCGAGGCAGGACAGGGGTGTGGCGAGGTGAGGCGGGCGGGGTGGGGCAGGGCAGGGTAGGGCAGGGCAGGCGTGTGGCGAGGTGAGGTGGGCAGGGCGGGGCAGAGCAGGGCGAGGCAGGGGTGGGGCAGGTACCTTGGATGGAGAAGCTGCTGACCCGTCTGAAGGCCCGGGAGTGGTCGTAGGCCTTGGCGCGTGCGGCAGCGCGGGTCAGTGTGAGGAAGAAGCCCTTCTGGCTGTACAGCTCGAAGGAGGACAGGCCCGGCAGCCACAGCCCCCGGTGGTGGATGAAGGTAGCACGCTGTCGAAACTCCTCCCCCGCGCTCCAGCGCTCCACCCGCAGCCGACGCCCCGCCCACACACACAGGAAGTAGTTGGGTCGCTCGGCGGACTCCAGGGAGATGATGGGGAGACCTACAGACACACAGGGAGCAGCACTCTCACACTGGTTTCTGATTGGTTGTTTGTCTGTAGGTTTATCTAAGCAGTCTGGGACTGCTTTCTGCCCCCAGATTCTGAGCCACCTCTCCAGGCAGTTCAGCGCATTGACCCTACAGTATGCCTGCACATCATCTTCCATAGAACAGCTGTACCACAGCCTAGCAAAGAAAACTGAACAAAACCCCTTTTGCAAGCACAAAATACATATGCTTGCATAACCAAAAATACTTTGTAGCCCATATAATCAATGATGATACAGCCCTTTTCAAACAGGGCAAAGCACTCAGCCAGTAGCACGACAACAACAAAAATATCTGAATGATCCGTTACTCATGGGAATAATAGGACCTCATTCACAAGCGAAACTCGACTCTGAATCAATATGACTCACCACAGCCCACAGACTTAAAGCAGGTGCTTCTGTTACTCCTCTGAACAAGTGACTGAGGTATTTTAATGAGCTGACCAGGAGAGGAGATAAGGTCTGTGTGTTTTCAGTATCAGTATGAATCTGCATTAATAAGAGAGCTGTGTGCTTTCAGTATCAGTATGAATCTGCATTCATAAGAGAGCTGTGTGCTTTCAGTATCAGTATGAATCTGCATTCATAAGAGAGCTGTGTGTTTTCAGTATCAGTATGAATCTGCATTCATAAGAGAGCTGTGTGCTTTCAGTATCAGTATGAATCTGCATTCATAAGAGAGCTGTGTGCTTTCAGTATCAGTATGAATCTGCATTCATAAGAGAGCTGTGTGCTTTCAGTATCAGTATGAATCTGCATTCATAAGAGAGCTGTGTGTTTTCATTGCCACAGCTTAAACGAAGCAAACTTAATTAGCTTCTGGACAAGGAACAGCCGCGAGGCGGGGCTTGGAGTAATATTCTCCCAGTGACCGGCTGACCCTGCCTCCGACACACAGCATGTTGTATGTGACAGAAGGGCGGGGGGGGGGGATAGTCAGGGCAGGGTTAAAAACAGCAGCAGCGTTTCTGTCACTGTATACGCTCACATCTGAAGTACAGAGATACAGAGGGGAGGTATGAGAGGGAAGGAAAGAGAGATACAGAGGGAAGGAGAGAGGGATAGAGGGAGAGAGAGAGAGGTATGGAGTGACAGCACTGGGACTCACGGGAGAAGCGGTCCTTGTGAAGCCCAGCGGTAATCATGAAGTTGAAGAGCAGCTCGCCTGGCCCCCCCGAGTGGCTGATTTTGGGCAGGGGGAAGACCTCCCCGCTGCTCAGGTTGGCAGCCAGCACCGTGTCGTTGAAGGCCACACTGGACAGTGTGTATGGCCCCTCTCCAAGCTCTGAGGAGGAGATCACACTTTATTAATGAAAGAAAAACAAACATTTTTCTCCTTATCTGGAACCTTGCTAGCTATGAGCAAGCCTATCTAATGGCTCTCCTCAACACTCTGCAGCATCTGCAGCCAGTCTGACGATATCTGACCAATCAGAGGAGCATGACCAAGCCTCTCCGCAATCCCAGCATATTGGCCTCTGCTGGGATTGAGGACCCATGGAGGCTGAAAGTACAGACCAATGCTTTCACACGCCCAGGTCCACACACAGGAAGCTTGTAGCTCTGTAGATCGGTAATCTGCAGCAGGGTACTGTACCTTGATTGTAGTATTCGCAGTCATAAGCTGAAAAGAAGACAAAAGGTTTTATTTGCATCTGGCAGTTTCTGTGTGCATTCAAAGAATGTTTATATTTGTGGACAAGCAGTCTGCCCCACACTGCCCCCGCATCTCTGCAGTGTAGACAAGAAAATGCCCATCTTGGGTAAAGGCCAGCTGGCTATGCCATGAATATTAGCGTTAGTCTTATAGCACCCATACGTGCTAATGAAATGTAAAGTAACTTAGCAGGAGCATGTGGGGCGGGGCGTACTCACGGCAGACAGTAGGGCTCCTCCACTGGATGGTGACGCCATGTTGGCAGCACTTATGGGCATAGGCCCCAACGCTGGTGCACAGACACTCACAATCCCCGCCCCGGTTGCAGTTACAGGTGTCAGTCAGGCAGTTCTTGTAGAACCAGGTCACATCCACCTGGGGAGGCCGCAGCCATCAGGGCAGACAGTAAAACATGGGGGGGGGGGGTGATTCTACTATTAGTGATTCTCAGGGGCAGCGTGGGCCGAATTGGAGGCGCCGTAACGGGATGAGCCGCCCAGGAGCCACATGTAATCTGCTGTAACAGTAATATGCTGGTGAGGTACCTGCAGGGATTGTACAAAGGCTTTCTAGAATTCTCCATGTCTGATGTCTGATGTTTGAAAGTCTTCTATTTTCAGGATGAAAGAGCAGCCAAACAGAGCCGAGAGTGTCTGAAACTGGGCCCATTCCCAATGGGGCCAAACCTGAGCTGACAGCACCACCAAGTGGTGATATGAGAGAGTGACTACCAGGGGGTGTGTGGGTCTGAAGTCTTATTCAGCCGAGTCAGTTCTCCCATCCCTCCTGTGACTCACTCCTTTCTCCAGGGCCTCACCGCTCCAGACGGCTGCCCCCCCACCCCCCATTCAGGGGATAAAGGGGTGGGTGTACCTACCACATTGTGACAGGGTGCGAAGATGTCGCTGTACAGCAGGGCACACTCTCTCTTAGCGTACGGCTGTCTTCCCAAATCTCCCTCACAGGGTCGTTTCACCACAAAATCACTTTCACACTGAGGGGGAACAAAGGGGGGGGGGGTGTTATGCCAGGCTTCTGAAGCTCAGCTGGGGGGCACACTGACGTGAATAACAGAACCCTAACAGACAGATCAGCTGGTGACAATCCTGTCCTATCCTAACTAAAAACTAAAATATATAAATCATTTCAATTCGAAGGTGACTAACATTCATCATGCTCACTGACTGGCTGCCTTTGTGCATGAGGGTCAAACCAAACTATCGCCTGATTTATACTTGTGTTCCCCTGGAACTCTAATGCACAGGGCTAGTTGTAGGAAGGGATGAGAGTGACATGATATATATACATTTGAAAGAGAAATGGCAGTACATGAGCAATCAGTTAATGGGGGGTGGAAACTATTCTCTAATGAGTCACACAAAATATCAAAATGAACCATTTTAAATCAATTAACTCATTAAAACTCATTAAAGTCCTGGTATCTAATTCAGAACCAATCAGCATGTCTTGAGGCAGGGCTGGTAATGGATGTCCCTTTAATGACCGTACTCCTGACAGCACTGTCCCAGTCCTGTTGCCTAGGCGACTGACCTGGCCCAGGGCCCAGCTGTCCCCGAAGGCCTGGGGGTTGCTGACCTCCAGGTGGCCGGCGGTGGTCATGTCGTTGGCCGTCACCGTGTCGAAATTCCCGCACATGCCCGTGAGCCGCCCCTGCGGAGGGGGAGACAAACACCATAACAATACACTGCATTATGAAACACACAATAACAAAAAACCCCAACACTATACTGCGTTATGAAACACACAAAAATACCTCCCGCGTAAATGCATCGATTAACCACAGTCAAACTGGTGGGGACGCAGACTGATTTGCAGGAGCATAAAGGTCACAAGTGTCACAAATTATGTAAGAATTGAATACATACAGATCCATATTTCAAACGCATACACATGAAATACTACGGTTTCCATCCCACAGCCCCTGAGCACCCTGTGACTGGGAGGGGGGGTGCGTTCATTGCCAATAAAAAACCAGAGAAATAAGCAGTTGTTTATTTACAGCACAGAAACCCCTTCAACGCACTCCATACCCCCCCCCCCCCCCCAAAAAGGGACCACAATGGAAATAAGCCTTTGGGCTTTATTGTGTTTTTTTCCTTTTGATGATTTCTGTATCTGGGGCATCTCTGGCTAGAGGGGCCACTTGTATTTTAATGATCAATAAAGAATTTCAATCAATTAATCAAGCCTGTGGTTAGCCGCTTTCTGGCTTCTTCCTCCAGGGCAGCAGGGGGAGCTCACCTTCCACTGGGGGCCAGCACGGATGTGCACGGTGGTCTTCTTGTCCCACAAAATTGTGATCTCTTGCTTGGGGAAGTGAACCACAGTGTAGTACCCAGCCCCCAGCAACTGGAACTCAAAACCCTTCCCAACCACAGTAGAGACACTCTGGAACAGCAACAAGGACCTGCCTATTAATAACAACTGATAATAATAACAAATCAGAGGTATACTCACTCACTAATCCCTGCTATACACAGGTACACTGACACACTAATCCCGGCTATACACAGGTACACAGACTCACTAATCCCTGCTATACACAGGTACACAGACTCACTAATCCCTGCTATACACAGGTACACAGACTCACTAATCCCTGCTATACACAGATACACTGACACACTAATCCCTGCTATACACAGGTATACTGACTCATTAATCCCTGCTATACACAGGTACACTGACTCACTAATCCTGCCCTGTAGAGGTACACTGACCGGTTTGCCAGAGTTGTCGCTGAAGTAGATTTTTGTGAGTCCCACGTAGATCACCAGGTACTTCATACAGACGATGCCACTCTCATAGCAGTCTTTGTTTTGGGTGGTGATGGAGATCTCGGTGTCACTGATGCTCTGAAATTATTCATTTATTTTTATTATCAATTACATTCTGATGCCTGGTATTCTGCATTTCCTGCTAATACAGCATTAACTGTAAATGACAATTTTGAGCCATCGAGGCAGTTTCCATGAGAAAATAAAAGCCAGGTAAACCTCTTTCTCCTGGGCTCCCTCCTCAGCTCTCAGTTTTTAAAAACTAGTTTAAAAACTCAGAGTACCATGATCCACCGAGGTACTTAGTTGCCATCCATGTAATTTTCTTCAATTAGCAACCGAAAGTACCGAGTGAGCGGTTAAACACCACAAGCCTTTCACAGGCCGGAACCGGCTGCATTAATAAGGAGCCGAACCGCCACAATCCCCACAGAGAGCGACACGCACAGCCATGTCTCCCGCACGCTCACACAAACGCGAGTGCGTTTGCATGGCCCACGTGACTGCTCCCAGTGCTTAACAAGCTTTTATTTCTTAAAAGGTACCCCTTGCAGGGTGGAGAAAGGTCTGGGAATAGCAGAGCCTTCAGACTGGCCGAACAGAGTTTCCCTTTGTGTGGTGTGTGGACTCTGTTTGTCCAGTGGATTTGACATTTGCTGGGGTTGCGTTACAGCAATCCTGTTCTAATTAAAAAAGCCTCTGATTTTCCCAAGATTAGGAGCTTCGAGAACAGGCCCAGATCTTTTTTCAAGTGATTCAATCTGCCCCAGTGCCTCTGAGGGAAGGGCTTCTGAATCATTGTCAGGCCCAAGCCCCCCACCCACCAGCCCCCCCCCCCCCCCCCCCCCCCCCCGCAGTTATCCCCACTGCATTCTAACGTCAGCAACATCATGAAGGAAACCAACGTAGCCACAAAACAGCACAGAGCCATTTTCACCAGGGAAACACGTGGAGCAGGGTAACGGATTGGCAGTGTGAGTTAGCGGTCGACTCATACCTTGACTAGATAGACCTGGCAGTCGCTGACGTAGTCGTACTCCAGGCCGTCGAAGGTGTGGTAGTGGCGGTCGCTGTAGGCGGTGCAGACGGCAGGGCAGGGGAAGTGGGTGCAGTTAAAAAAGCCGCGATGGCAAACACTGGGGGGACAGGTCAAGGTTCAGGTCAGAGCTGGCTACTTGTGTGTCACCCTGCAGGGCTGTTAGCACAGGCACAGTCTGGACTCAGAACCACAATGCTCATTCACACACTGGAACAGGACCCTAATGGCAGGTCAATGAGCAACCCCAAGTGGTTAACGCTAACCCCATACTATACCATCTGTACCAGAATGATGCTAATGCTAACCACATAACTGTACCATCTGTAGCAGGGCGTGGCCACAGTCTCTCCAGGCAGGTAGTCCAGGCCCAGCCAGGCACAGGGGCAGTTCTCTGGGAAGTAGCACTCTCCATTGTGCCGAACCAGCCTGTGGAAACCGCACAGAAACATCAGCGTCCCACGGCAGGACAGGGAGCGTCAAGGAGCCTCATTACACTCAATATCATCACCTCTCAAATGGCCAAAGCACTTCTTGCCCTGTAATGCAGTTATTCACGTCTTCATTATCTGCACTGGGGTGCTGATTTGTACACCATTCATATGAAAGGACAGTCTGGCATTAAGCAGTGTCTTTGTGCCACACCAGAGTGCTTCTTCACAAAAGGAGAGCTGAGAAGGGCCCTTTTCAGAACCTGTCCTGGTCCTCTCTGTGTTTGGGGGGGGGGGGTGGCTTTTCAGAACCTGTCCTGTATGGAGAGGGGGGCTTTTCAGAACCTGTCCCGTATGGAGAGGGGGGCTTTTCAGAACCTGTCCCGTATGGAGGGGGGGGGGGCTGGGATGGGGGGTGAAGGCACTTGTGGTCTTCCTAACCAGGTGGCATCTGGCCAGCAGCCCAGCCCGTTTGGATGCCAGGGGCCTGGGCAGTGTGCCAGGCTGGGCCCTTTCAGTTGCCGGCTGTGGAAGTAACCCCGCGGGACCGCTGCGGCTTCGGTAAACACCTTTTGTTTAACCCCCCCGGTGTGCACAGGAATACACCGCCGCTTTCCCAGAATTTTTATAATGTACTGCCTCTTTCACAGAATTTTAATAATGTACCAGCTCTTTACTGGCATTTTGCTCAGGTCTACCTGCCCCACCAACGTTCTTCCCTCATCTGCACCTACAAAGCTCCCTCTAGAGGCAGCTGGGGGGAACTGCAGGCTACAGAGTGGATTTTTCCCAGGACTAAGGGAGGTTAAACTGCTGTTGGCATAGTGTATTTTTGCTCTTATCCACAGGGGTCACAGTAGGCACTGTAACTGCAGTGGTGAAGGGAACATGGAAGCTCTCGGTGTCTGAACCAGGCCAGGCACATGAGTAAGAACTAATCGGCTGTGTGTGAGTGCGGGTTTGTGCAGCACCCCAGCACTGCCATGTTACAGGCTAATACAGGAGAGACAGAAAAACAGACAAAGGGACAAACTCTTCAGGAGAGACAGATAGACAGACAGATGGACTCTGCAAGAGGGACAGAGGGACACACCAGCAGACAGGCAGACAGATGGACAGACAGACACACAGACAGGCAGACGGACTCTGCAGGAGAGAGAGGGACACACAGACAGGCAAATGGACAGACACACACAGAGACAGACAGACAGACGGACTCTGCAGGAGAGAGAGGGACACACAGACAGACAGGCAGATGGACAGACACACAGAGACAGACAGACAGACTCTGCAGGAGAGAGAGGGACACACAGACAGACAGACAGACACACACAGAGACAGACAGCCAGACAGATGGACTCTGCAGGAGAGAGAGGGACACACAGACAGGCAGATGGACAGACACACACAGAGACAGACAGACAGACGGACTCTGCAGGAGAGAGAGGGACACAGACAGACAGGCAGATGGACAGACACACAGAGACAGACAGACAGACAGACTCTGCAGGAGAGAGAGGGACACACAGACAGACAGGCAGATGGACAGACACACACAGAGACAGACAGACAGACAGACGGACTCTGCAGGAGAGACAGAGGGACAAACGGACTCCTACCCTTCAGGGCAGCCGCAGCCAGGCACGCAGGGGGTCATGGGAGGGCAGGTGAGATTCATCATCAGGTTTCGACATGTGAGCTCACAGGCGATGCCCAGACGGGGCGCCCCCCCCTGCTGCTCCCTGCAGCTGTAGTACACCTTTCCTGGGGGGCACTCTCCGTGCTCCGGCTCTGCCACACACACGGAGCTAGCATTAGCCACGCTACCGCACACACCTAAGGCCCGGGGGCAGTCTCTGAACCAGTCATTATAAAAGACTGCTACACGTGAGAGCAACATTTACCTCTCTCCTCAGGCACACACTCCATTTGACCGTTTCTGCAAAGGCTGTTGGGTAAAAAGAGACATCACTGTGTGAGGAGAAACAGCATAATGTCCCTGAATACCAGTGGGATGTGCTGCATGAGGCGTTTTATGCGATACTAAAATGTGACAGTGCCAGGATGTTTTTAGAGTACCAGGATGTGACAGCGTGGGAATGTGACTGTGTGGATGTGACAGTCAGGCAATGTGACAGTGAGGGGATGTGAGACAGAGGGCTGACCATGGTCCAGAGGAGCTGAAGGACACCTCTCCAGGCTGGAACACTGAGCCCATAAAGTAACAGTGGCACTGGGACCTGCAGGCACAAGAGGACAAAACAGCACGGCCATCATGCATCAGAGCTGCCCCCCCCCCAGAGCGGGAGACCGGGGGGGGTGCTAGCCGCTAACTCAGAGAGGAGATCCCTCTCCAGGGTTTGGCGGATATTCAGACACAGGGAGCGGCAGGGTGCGGTGCTCACGCCTGGATGCAGCGCTGGCGCATATCGTCATAGAAACTCCCGTCTGCGCAGCTGCAGCCCTCTGCGCAGTCCTCCTCCCGCTCGGGGCAGACCTCTCCACGGGACAGTGACTGGCACGTCCGCCCACAGGTGGAGGTGCAGGGGTCGTACATCATCCCGCCCAGGCACACCATCCCTGCACACAGAGCGCCATCCTTACCCAGCACCCCCTGCTCACAAATTCATCATTCATCAATAACCATGGGCATGGCGCTGCTCAGTCACTGTTGTGCTTACATACACTAGGGCAGTGGCAACCAGCCCTGTTCCTGGAGATCTACCATCCTGTAGGTTTTCATACCAACCATAATTTAGCACACCTGACTCTACTAATTAGCAGTTCAAAGAGATCTGTGGCTGCTGAATGAGGGGTGCGCTGCTAGGGTTGGGGTAAAAACCTGCAGGACGGTAGATTTCCAGGAACAGGGTTGGTCACCACCGCACTAAGGGATGTGTCTGTGGGACATTCCGACAGCTGTCAGAACACGGAATGTGGCTTTCACTCCCGAGACGACTTCATAATGACACAGCAGTGCCCCCTGTGATCAGAGCTGGGAGCGCGGGCACCCACCGCACTCGGACACGCGGGCCCTGAAGTTGACGGGGGCGCGGTGTTTGGCACAGACGCGGGCGTAGTGTGCCAGAGCAGTGCAGAGACAGGCCCTCCCGCACCGGCACGCCTGGAAGCGGCACTGCTGGTGGTACACGCCCGGGCTGACGTAGGCGTGGCAGGGTCCAAACAGCTCCTCCGAGATGACGTCACATATGGAGGCATAGAACACTGTAACACAGGCCATCACCATGGCAGCAGGTCAGAATACTGCGGTCACCTTTAATGAACACACCTGTCCATGATCACACACTGCTGAGATGCTGGATGTATATGGGCTCTGACTCCTGACCAGCACTGCTGCTGAGATGCTGGATGTATATGGGCTCTGATTCCTGACCAGCACTGCTGCTGAGATGCTGGATGTATATGGGCTCTGACTCCTGACCCGCACTGCTGCTGAGATGCTGGATGTATATGGGCTCTGACTCCTGACCCGCACTGCTGCTGAGATGCTGGATGTATATGGGCTCTGACTCCTGACCCGCACTGCTGCTGAGATGCTGGATGTATATGGGCTCTGACTCCTGACCCGCACTGCTGCTGAGATGCTGGATGTATATGGGCTCTGACTCCTGACCAGCACTGCTGCTGAGATGCTGGATGTATATGGGCTCCGACTCCTGACCTGCACTGCTGCTGAGATGCTGGATGTATATGGGCTCCGACTCCTGACCAGCACTGCTGCTGAGATGCTGGATGTATATGGGCTCTGATTCCTGACCCGCACTGCTGCTGAGATGCTGGATGTATATGGGCTCTGACTCCTGCCCAGCACTGCTGCTGAGATGCTGGATGTATATGGGCTCTGATTCCTGACCAGCACTGCTGCTGAGATGCTGGATGTATATGGGCTCTGACTCCTGACCCGCACTGCTGCTGAGATGCTGGATGTATATGGGCTCTGACTCCTGACCAGCACTGCTGCTGAGATGCTGGATGTATATGGGCTCTGACTCCTGACCTGCACTGCTGCTGAGATGCTGGATGTATATGGGCTCCGACTCCTGACCAGCACTGCTGCTGAGATGCTGGATGTATATGGGCTCTGACTCCTGCCCAGCACTGCTGCTGAGATGCTGGATGTATATGGGCTCTGATTCCTGACCAGCACTGCTGCTGAGATGCTGGATGTATATGGGCTCTGACTCCTGACCCGCACTGCTGCTGAGATGCTGGATGTATATGGGCTCTGACTCCTGACCAGCACTGCTGCTCAGATGCTGAATGTATATGGGCCCAGGGCTGTCCGTGGGCTCTCTCCTATAAGGCCAGTTACAGTCTGGATGACCTGCTTACCTGAAGCAGAGGGCTCACTGTGGGGTACAGGGCGGGGGTGGGGGGCTCGCTGTGGGGTGCAGGGTGGGGGTGGGGGGCTCGCTGTGGGGTACAGGACAGGGGCAGGGAGCTCACTGTGGAGTATAGGGCGAGGGCGGGGGGCTCACTGCGGGGTACAGGGCAGGGGAGGGGGGCTCACTGTCGGGTACAGGGCGAGGGCGGGGGGCTCACTGTGGGGTACAGGGTGGGAGCGGGGAGCTCACAGTGGGGTACAGGGTGGGGGCGGGAGGCTCACTGTGGTGTACAGGGTGGGGGCGGGGAGCTCACAGTGGGGTACAGGGTGGGAGCGGGGAGCTCACAGTGGGGTACAGGGCGGGAGCGGGGAGCTCACAGTTGGGTACAGGGTGGGGGCGGGGGGCTCACTGTGGGGTACAGGGCGAGGGCGGGGGGCGGTACCGTTCTGCTGGTTCATTTCGCAGGGGTCGATGATGGGCACGTTGATGGGCGTGTTGCAGGCGGAGGAAACCTTCCAGGCGTTGGCGTGGAGCTGGGGCGTGCCCTCGATCATTCCTGAGGGAGACCTGCAGGAGAGAGAGACAGAGGGAGAGAGAGAGAGAGAGAGAGAGAGAGAGAGAGACAGGGCAGGAGAGAGAGAGAGAGAGGGCAGGAGAGAGAGAGAGAGAGAGAGACAGGGAGGGAGAGAGAGAGAGAGACAGGGCAGGAGAGAGAGAGAGAGAGAGAGAAGGGGAGAGAGAGACAGGGAGGGAGAGAGAGAGAGAGACAGGGCAGGAGAGAGAGAGAGAGAGAGAGAAGGGGAGAGAGAGACAGGGAGGGAGAGAGAGAGAGAGAGGGAGAGAGAGAGGGCAGGAGAGAGAGAGAGAGAGAGAGACAGGGAGGGAGAGAGAGAGAGAGACAGGGCAGGAGAGAGAGAGCGAGAGAGAGAGAGAAGGAGAGAGAGACAGGGAGGGAGGGAGAGAGAGAGAGATGGAGGGGGGGGGGGGAGAGAGAGAGAGCCAGCGCGGCGGGACTGAGTTCTGTGTTCAGGACAAACGCACCCAAACTGAGCAGGTACCCAGGTGTAAACTCTCTAATAGCTGCCCAGGTGTAAACTCTCTAATAGCTGCCCAGGTGTAAACTCTCTAATAGCTGCCCAGGTGTAAACTCTCTAGTAGCTGCCCAGGTGTGAACTCTCTAGTAGCTGCCCAGGTGTGAACTCTCTAGTAACTGCCCAGGTGTGAACTCCCTAGTAGCTACTAAGCCTGCAGTGTGAGCTGCAGTGTGTGCTGCTGCGGCCCTAGTCCAAATCCCACCCGAAACCCACCCTGACCCGCCCAACCCGCCACGCCCCTCCCCGCCCACTGTGTGCACGTGCAGCGGAGACAGGAAGCGGCTCACAGGAAGTCGTCGCGCAGGTTGCCGTTGAAGGTGCCGCAGAGCCCGAGCGTGAGCCCCTTCCAGCTGCTGTCCAGCTGCAGGTAGAGCCGCCCCCCGCTGCGGTCGAACTGCAGCCGCAGACCAAAGCTGGTCTTCAGCAGCGTGAACACGGTGCTCAGCCTGCGCACCTCCACCGTGTCTGTCAAACGCCACAAACACAACTGCTAAAAACTGCTATCTACACCCATAGCACATTTAAAACAGGAAGATTATATCATAACAAACATATATAAAGATATTACATAGAGAGGCTGTACGGAGAATCTGTGGGTCTCTCAGATCAGAGCCTAAGAAATCTGGCTCTGCTTTATTCTGAGCAGGCTCTCCGGCCCTGCTGCTGCAGAGCCACAGGGCTTGCTGGGTCTTCACCTGAGGAGCAGCATGGGGTTCAGACCCCCCAGGATGGGACAGGGCCTGGATTGGGACAGGACCCGTGACGAAAGTACGCGGGCTGGGCGTACCGTCGCTGTAGGGCAGGTTGGCGGCCTGGTTGATGCCGATCAGGACCTCCCCCTCCCTGGTGAGCGTCACTTGCCGACTGACGTCCTCTTCCACCACTAGCGTGACTGAGTGCATGCAGGCATACTCCTGACCCTGTAGGAACAAGACCAACCACTGACACTGCTCTGCCATTGGCTCTTCACTACTCTCTGTGGGCAGGGCGGGGCTCTGGGGTAGGGCTTTACCTCTCCGCAGGGAACATACTGCAGTGTCAGCGTGAAGCGACTACTCCCCCGGCTCTTTGCCAAAACGTACTGGCAGGCGCCACTGTGCAGGAACATCCGCCCGTCAAATGTGCTCACATGGGAGTCGCCGGTCACTGAGCACTCCGCTGAAACACACAGTCCGTATGACACACCCCGAGCCGCACTCACTCTGTGTGACACACCCCCCGAGCTGCCACTCACTCTGTGTGACACACACCCCGAGCCGCCACTCACTCTGTGTGACACCCCCCGAGCCGCCACTCACTCTCTGTGACACCCCCCGAGCCGCCACTCACTCTCTGTGACACCCCCCGAGCCGCCACTCACTCTGTGTGACACACCCCCCGAGCCGCCACTCACTCTGTGTGACACCCCCCGAGCCGCCACTCACTCTGTGTGACACACCCCCCGAGCCGCCACTCACTCTGTGTGACACACCCCCCGAGCCGCCACTCACTCTGTGTGACACCCCCCCGAGCCGCCACTCACTCTGTGTGACACCCCCCGAGCCGCCACTCACTCTGTGTGACACACACCCCGAGCCGCCACTCACTCTGTGTGACACACCCCGAGCCGCCACTCACTCTGTGTGACACACACCCCGAGCCGCACTCACTCATTCACGTGGGTAAAAGATTGGATTACCCGTGCAGTTGTTTTCTGTGCAGTTCCATATTCCTCCCATGCAGACACTAAAAACAGTAAATCATAACATAAATACATATAAAATACATCACATACGGATGGAACATCAAGGACCACGATGGAAATAAGTCCAGGATTTTTTTGGGTGTTATCCTTGACAATTTCTTCACATGTAAGTCTTTTGATAAATGTGTTTTAATTTTGTCAAATAAAGTAAACTAAATGAAACATACAACATATCAAATAGAACATATTAATTACACAACAAATGCAACATTGCATGTACATACGGTACATGTGTAATGGTGTGTCAGTGTGGTTAGTAATGGTAAGTGTAGTAATGTGTCAGTGTGGTTGGTAATGGTAAGTGCACTATTGTGTCACTGTGGTTAGTAATGGTAAGTGTAGTAATGTGTCAGTATGGCTGGTAATGGTAAGTGCACTAATGTGTCAGTGTGGTTGGTAATGGTAGGTGCACTAATGTGTCAGTGTGGTTAGTAATGGTAAGTGTAGTAATGTGTCAGTGTGGTTGGTAATGGTAAGTGCACTAATGTGTCAGTGTGGTTGGTAATAGTAGGTGCACTAATGTGTCAGTGTGGTTGGTAATGGTAGGTGCACTAATGTGTCAGTATGGTAGGTAAATGTATAAAAGTGTATGTAGTGTTTGGTAACGGGACTCTCACCACACACTGCATCCCTGCTCCAGCACGTGACCCAGCGGGAAGGCAGAGCCATGGTACACACAGGGGCACTGAGACACTGAGATACAGGTCCCATTCTGCAGGATCATCCCTGAGACACACACACGCATGCACACACATACACACACCACCATACACACACGTGCGTGCGTGCGCACCGACCCATACAAACACACCACCATACACACACACACACACACACACCAACCCATACAAACACACCACCATACACACACACACACACACACAAACACATACACACACACCACCATACACACACGCACAAAATTGGTAATGGGATTAAAATTATCCATCAAAATGCTGAACTGCCGATTTATTAGTTAAAGTAATACATTCACAAACACACACATTCGTGCGCATGCAAGCACTCTCACACACACTCACACACACACACACACACACACACGCACACACGCACACACGCACACATGCACACACTGTTTCTCACCATCGGGGCAGTAGCAGCCATCCAGGCAGTGCAGGTTGCTCCCCAGGCATTCCTTCTCAAAGGTGCAGGTGGGAGGACAGCAGCTGATGCAGTCTCTGTGCACGAAGCTGTCCTCACAACCGTCAGCTAGGAAACACAGTACAGCGTAACTCTCCTCACAACCGTCAGCTAGGAAACACAGTACAGCGTAACTCTCCTCACAACCGTCAGCTAGGAAACACAGTACAGCGTAACTCTCCTCACAACCATTAGCTAGGAAACACAGTATAGCGTAACTATCCTTACAACCATTAGCCAGGAAACACACTACAGCGTAACTCTCCGCACAACCATCAGCTAGGAAACACACTACAGCGTAACTATCCTTACAACCATTAGCCAGGAAACACACTATAGCATAACTCTCCTCACAACTGTCAGCCTCACGGTTAGGGTGTAGTGTGCTGCTGGATGGGGTGTGGTGTAGTGTAGTCCACTTACAGCACTGCGGGAAGCTGTCTCTCCACTCTCTCACAGGGTAGCCCACGTGTGAGCAGGCCCTGGTGTACTCCACCAGAGTCCGGCAAAAAGTGTCCACATCGTCCGCCCTGTCACACAACAGGAAGGCCCATTTTGCTCAGAATTCTGGGTATTTCTCATGCATATTCATGCATGCAGAGCACAGGCTGAGTGACAGCCGTGAGGGGTGGAGGAGAGCCTGAGTGACAGGAGTGGGGTTGGTGCAGAGGGGACTTACACACATAAGTCGGAGACACAGCTGGCCACATAGGGGTTTGGGTCAATGTTCTCATGGCAGGACAGGAAGGGGAAGAACAGGAGGGCACTGCACTTCTCAATAGCGTCCTGAACACACACACACACACACACACAGACGCATGTGCACATGCATGAACAAACTCAAAATCAAATACACATACAGGTATGTGTGAGTGAGCGCAGTGTTTAAGGCACAGTGCATATGCCCAGTGTATGAGTGCAGTGTGTAAAGCACAGTACATATGCACTCTGTATAAGTGCAGTGTATGAGTGCAGTGTATAAGTGCAGTGTATATGCAGTATATGAGTGCAGTGTATATGCAGTGTATATGCAGTGTATACGCAGTGTACGAGTGCAGTGTATACGCGCAGTATATGAGTGCAGTGTATATGCAGTGTATATGCAGTGTATAAGCACAGTGTATAAGCGCAGTATATGAGTGCAGTGTATATGCAGTGTATAAGCGCAGTGTATGAGTGCAGTGTATATGCAGTGTATAAGCGCAGTATATGAGTGCAGTGCATATGCAGTGTATAAGCGCAGTGTATGAGTGCAGTGTATATGCAGTGTATGAGTGCAGTATATGAGTGCAGTGTATATGCAGTGTATAAGCGCAGTGTATGAGTGCAGTGTATATGTAGTGTTAAACACTCACGTCCATGCGTGACTCGGAGGTGCAGGGGCTGGGGAACTCCTCCTCCACTGACCTGCAGCGCCTCTCCTGGGGCAGCTGCACCACCCAGCTGTTCCCAAAATCAGCAACGTCCTCCGTCTGCACATCTGCACAGGCAAGAGCCATAAAACCCCCATTCACAGTCTCATTCAGAGGCTCACACAGCAACTCGTTCAGAGTGACTCATTCACAGGGTCTCATTCAAAACGACTCACTCAGTTACTCATAGTCACTCACTCACAGAGTCTCACACACAGAAAATCACTCAGAGTGACTCATTCAGTTACTCACTCAGTTACTCACAAGGACTCACTCAGTGTCACAGCACAGGTAAATCAAACCATAATCCCAGCACAAAACTGAGCCAGAACCAGGCGGGGACGGGGAGGCAGCGTTAGAGCTTTTCTGCATTTCGGGTGGCCCAAAGAAAGCCCACTTCCCTGCCACTGCACAAAGACCCAGTCCTGTCCCACGCCTGACTGCAGGGCGGCTCACTACAGAAATAATCGGCCCAATTCAGAGACGACCGATCGCATAACCGCGGCGGGCCCGTCTCACTGGAGCTGGTGGTGAGGTCATCCGATCCGTCATCGTTGTAGTTCCCACAAAGCCCGCAGGCATGGCCTTTGTGTTCTTCGGTCATCCGGATGTACACCCCCGAGCCCCCGTCCCAGGCCAGCGAGAACCCAAACGTGCTCTTCACCAGGATGTAGTCCGCCAGCCGCTCCAGGAACACGTTGCGGACCGTCTGCGGCAAACTCAGGCTGTCCGGGAGAGAGAACAGGCCAATCAAAGGGCCACCCAGAGTTACACCCCCCTGCCCCCGGCCCCGTGTGACTACTGTAACTGCTCTGTGCGCTTTATACGCCAAAACTCATCAGCTACTTTTCAGGTGTATACAGAGGCGGAGATATGAAGGGTAACACGATACCTGTGGCTCAACACTGTCCAAGCCCTTCGCACAGAAAACATCACAATCTGAACCTGCACAGAGAACAGGTACCTGGCACAGCTTCAAGGCAGAGTATAACCCCTACACAATGACATCATCAATATGAGCCAGCCTGGAGCAAGTCAAGAGTTAACTCTTCCTCTTGGAATGCCTGCATCTCCCCCTTTCTTACTCATGGGCAGATGATGAACAGAAATAAAAGTAAAAGCTTTGCAAAACTTCAAGGCGAGCTTGACTTTTTAGGTGGGCCGCCCAAATAAATGAATGGCCGCCCAAATAAAATTTGAGATCCATTTCTGCAATTTTCTATTTGTTATTTAAAAAAAAAAAAAAAAGAGACTTATCAGCACCACCTGTCGGTAGCTCAATGCACCGACCCCGCCCAAGCCCATCGGTCAGCACTCTCCGACCCCGCCCAAGCCCATCGGTCAGCAGTCTCCGACCCCGCCCAAGCCCATCGGTCAGCACTCTCCGACCCCACCCAAGCTCATCAGTCAGCACTCACCGGACTCCGCCCTTGTGGACCTGGTAGCCCGCGATGGTGATCTCTTCCTCACTGGGGAAGTGGAGGCTGAGGGAGCGGGGGCAGGAGTACACCGAGCCCCTACAGCTCCGGCTGTTATGCACCTGGGGGGGCGGGATGAGACTGTTATTGGGGATTACCTCTGAGACCCCCCCTACCGCTACCCTCACCCCCTCTGCCACCTGCTTTTATAGGGAGCTGTGACTGACATCTGCCCAAATTAGCATTCCTGAAGAAAAAGCAGCACACAGTGCAATTTCTGCAGTTACTCAGCTCTTTTCAGAGTGGATTCACTGGCGGTGACGTGCAGGTGGCCGAATATTCAACACCGATTTATGTGCTGCCGTTCATTTGACCAACGGGCCAGTCTAAGGAACACAGGTCATTTAAAAGTAATGATGGGGTCTGTACTTGAGAACACTGGTTCTATAGAGCGGCAGTCTGACCCACACCGTGTACTGTGTTTCTATAGAGCGGCAGTCTTACCCACACAGTGTACTGTGTTTCTATAGAGCGGCAGTCTAACCCACACAGTGTACTGTGTTTCTATAGAGCGGCAGTCTTACCCACACTGTGTACTGTGGTTCGGGAGAGTGGCAGTCTTTAGTAAGGATGTAGGAACAGGCTCCAGGAAAGTAGTAATAGATTCCATCAAACGTTTCAAAGTGGTACTGTCCCCACGACCTACAGATCCCATCTCTGTCCTGCCCAATGTTTGGTACTGCATTACAAAAAGAAAAAAAAAAAGAAAAACACAAACAGCTCTGACACAATACATCTCAAATATTCACCATGAAAATTACTGTCTCAAATTAAAAAGGAATTAGAACGTACCTTGATCTAAAGTTTACACAACATACGCAAAATTCACATAATTCTTATGAAGCTGAAAAATCAGTGTGAACATAGGGACATGGACACAGCAGCGCGGACATGGACACAGGGACATGGACACAGCAGCGCGGACATGGACACAGGAGCTAACTGTCAGCGGTATTCTGGTATCCTGGGGGAAAGACATCTCTGGGATTACAGGTGCCTCAGATTGGGTTTCAGATCACATCCTTAAGCCTCAGTGGTGGCCAATGAACACACACTCAGCCACTCAAATGGGCCCATCACCAGTGAAATATAAACAAAATCGAACAGATTTGAACACCATCACATCCAGAGATTGCTCAACTCAGACATTCAGTGCTCCCGCAACCAAACAATGAGTGAAAACACCATAATTCTGGATTTCAGCCTTTAGGATACAATACAAGACACTGATGCAAAATACGGAGTTTCTAAGTGCCACAATTGTCCATTTCATAAGCACCTCCTCCCTGCAGTCTCATCTGCAACAATACTCCCCAGGCATGACACACTGGACAATAGCATCTATCTGGAAGTGTAAAAAATATTTTTTCACTACCTAAAATTTATATTCCATCCAAGCAACAAGATAAAGCAAACAATAGCCTAAAGGTATGCCGATATAACAATTAAAATGCTACTCACTGAATATTTGCGGTTAAATATTGTGGCATCATGAGAGGCTGGGAATCTTCATCAGCGTGTGGGGGCGCTCAAACAAAAGCAGGTCCATGCAGTTTTCCAAAATGTGGTGGGCTTTTTAAGAATCAACCAAAAAGTTTTAACAATGCAGTCTTAAAAATGGTAACAGAAAGTTTCACGACCACCAAAGTAATAGTTTACAAAGCTTCACTTAGACAAGCACACATATCACTTCACGTCTAACCCCTTCCCTTCAGAGAAGGCCTCGTTAAATAAACCCGCCACCAAGTCGATTTGCCGCAGTCGGCTTTAGTCGGCGGTGACCCAGTTGTTGTAGTCTTCTTGTGCGGCAGCCATCTCTTTTGTAGTGCATTGCATCCATTTTGAGGGGACGCATCTCCCATCAATGACACGCCCTCTCATGATGCCACAATATGGAATAAATATACAATCCTGCCATAGGTTTCACATGTAAATAATACACACTCAAGATACAGCGGTCATTTATTATCTTGAATACAGGGCAGAGGGCAATTGCAACGGAAGTGAAGAGGGGTACACGGCGATTGTGACGAAACAGAAGAGGGGTACGGGATTGCGACGGAACCGAAGAAAGGTACAGGGCAAACGCGACGGAACCGAAGAGGGGTACAGGGTGATCGTGACAGGACGAGGTACTCACTGATCTGACAGCGCTCTCCCAGGCCCTGAAACTGGGAGCAGTCACAGTCTCCCCCCTCCCTGCACCAGCCGCCATTAAGGCAGTCACAGTTCTCTGCAGAGGGAGACAAGCACTCTTATCCACCAATCAGAGGCAAGGACAGATACAGCAAACCAATTAACAGCATTCAACAGCTAAACCTGATCCATCCAATAAGAACAACAATAATAATATCAATAATCATCAGGACAACATTACTGTAATAATAATAATACTAATAACCAATTTTGATACAATTCAGTGAAAAAGTATACACAGGAAATCTCATTTACCCCGTACCTTTACAATCACTCTATTTACACAGCCAGATATTTACTGACGCAACTCAGGTCAAACAGCTTCGGCAGGACAGCAGCAGCGACTGACCCGGGGTCTGAACCTGTAATCTCTACATAATGAGCGCAACTCCCAAACCCCGGGCAGGGGTTAGAGCCGAGGGGACAGCGTTTACCTGCAGACACGTCCCGGGCAGGGGTTAGAGCCGAGGGGACGGCGTTTACCTGCAGACACGTCCCGGGCGGTGTAGTTGTGAAAGACGCTTCTCGGAAGGGCAGATTCGGACACCAGGGGAGTAAACGTCTATAGGAAAAGGAGTTTTAGAAAACGACCCCAAGTTTCTCCAGATCTGGAAGTTGTTCACGTTCATTTCCATGACCTCCTCAGCCAGGTCACAAGACCGCAGACAGGCATGCACTCTCACTCCTCCCAAACACAAGGGAACCGCTGCTTGTTTTAATACCACAGTCCACCATTCAAACTCACACAACTTCCTAACTTCTGAAAAAATGTGCAAGGTTTGTCATCATCATTATGAATCTTAATTAAAGCCCTGCCATCGGTGAACAGAAGTTTCGTTTTATCTGTAGATATAGGTAAAAGATAGTTTCTGCTACTGTGCCGTTTGTGTTACAGACAAGGAGGTCTTTGTGAGAATCGGGCGCACCTTCTTATTCGGGCGCACCTTGCCGCCCCCCACCCGCCCCCACGCACTTTTCTCTTAGGTATACCTCTCCTCTGAAGAGATCCGGTTTCTGTCGAAGCACATTAAACCTCCTCCTGCAGGGAGAGAAGGAACGCTGGGTCACTGAGACAGGCATCGCACCCCCTACCCAACACACCTTCAGTAACACATTTATACACATTCAAAAACCAGGTTTCTTCCATCTCAGCGAGTCCTGAGCTGTAAGGATAAGACATATAAACTGTAGCATGATTCAATATCCCAATAAGAATGGGGGAAAGTAGAGGTAATAAAAACATATTTTAAAAACAGAGTGGCAAAAACAATATGTTAATAAAACACAAATTAAAAACAGAGGTAATTATAATAGGAACAACTATAAAAACAAATCATCACGCAGGCTTACAGCCCATAGAAAGTTGCTACTTGCAAAGATCAGGTAGTTACACGTGCAATTCAGATGAGCATTCTAACAGTTTTAATCTCCAGGAATTTAATTAAACTTGCCTACTTGAAGAGTTAATCATTCATTATATTATAATTTCTCAGGGATGAGTATAAATAAATGAGAATATTTCACAGCACCATATGTTTGCATTAAAATGCATATCTGGGTACAGGTAATTATACCGGTATACAAGTTTTCACATAATTACAATACTTTAAGATCAAAGCAGAACTCCGTGTTTTGATCAAACACTATCAGAAAATCTGCTAATAATATTCATACATCCTCAAAACATTTCACAGACTTGAATCACTGTAATTGTACATTTTCTGTGAAGACCGAATTGAAACAGAAACTTACCTCTGCAATTTATGTTGTGGGATTGGCGATTGGCAGTTAAATCCTGATTGACAGACAAACATGTTACTGACATTAAGCATGAAGCAAAATTATATTTTTATTGTTTTATATATATATATAAAAAACACAACAAGACCAATAGTAAAACAATTAGGCCATTGGCTAATTTAAGATTGCTGACATTATGACATAAGAAGCATCAATGAGTTACGAACTCTTAAACATTTAAACGTTGACATGCCTCCATTGTCTTAAAAGATGACTTAAGATGTAAACTTGAGACAATGGCAATTTAACTTTCAGCTTGTTTGTCATAACTGTTCACTTATATTTAATAATTTAGGTTACAGAACAAAATGCTCAGTGCTCTGTCAGCGCTTAAATTTCGAGTCCAACAGGGCCCGCGCGTACCTCATTACACGTACATTTTACATTGAAAACATTTTAAGAGTATTAAAAAAAAAAAAAAAAAACGAAACCAACACGTAATAGAAGTAAACTATAAATTTTACACATCGACTGCCGTACTTATATGAAGTTTAGCAACTTTCATATAAAGTACAAACTTAAAGTTCCTATTTCAGGGTAACTGCAGACTACCTAAATTCAGGTAATATGCCAAATACATTTTTGTATTACTGTAGCTAATGTAGCCGAATATTCAGAGCTGCAGTTGTTTCCCGTTGACATTTCTGTCAAACGTGATCGAGAACCTACCTTGAAAAAGAATAAACTGGCAGAATAAAACTATCCAAGGAAGCAGCGCTTTCAATTTCCGATTTATGTTCATTTCAGGGCTGCGTCCAGACGGAAAACAGGCGTAAAATCATGAAGGCATTTGACTATACTCGTGCGTTAGAATGTCAGAATTGCATTTTGTAGTCGAGCGGAGCCGAAATTCAGGCGGACGAGCCTAAGAAATCTTTAATGCATTACCTGCGCTTTGCAATTCTACCTGCGAAAGTAGGTGGATTAGTTAGAACTAACATCTGTGCAACAGCGCGCCTGTCGGAATCTGCCTTCTTCACAAGCTCCCGCACTCCGAAGTTAACTTTGCCTTAGGATGTCACGACAGTTAAGAGCGCTTGTCATTTATACACATCAAAAGACAATTAGGAATTCCGACCGGGCTTTCTGTCGACAAACACCGACAGGCGCGTGGGCAGTAAATAAAGAAAACTGGCTGAACATTCCTGGTAAACAGATAACTGACACTATATGAAATAAAATTTAAAAGAGCAATTTTGTAAAAGGGCGATAAAGCGGTATCCTGCCTATTTTCAAAGCTTGACCAGGTTTGGATTAGCATCAAGCATTGACCCAGAACAAAAGCGTCGGAAAGGACTATTTGCTTAAATACATCCAGGTGCTTATCAACTACGCGAAACAGCAGCACCTAGCCCAAATAACTTGCAGAAGACCGCCCCCCCGGTCGACAAGCGTAGCATACAACTAGGGTGTTCTAACCGCGCCCCGGCAACCGACACACGCTGGTTTTGGTTATAAGCACAACCGCAGTAGAATTTTAAGGGACTGTTAATTTTTCTTAATTTCGCTTTGTTGATCTGAGGGATTACTCACCCTGACAAGAAACTGCTGTAGATGTCATGAAGAAAAAGCCAGATATTCACATAAAAAAGCGAACGGCTTGATAGAAATCCGGTATCGCAATTGTGCTTTCCAAACAAGGTGCCAAACGGGACAGTACAGAGTTTGAAAAGAACGGGTCTGCAAAATCAGTAGCAATCAATCACTGCATTCTTAATTCAACATCAATCCCCACATTACCACTGAAACAAGCAGAGAAACACTTTGCAGGTTCATAAAGACAGAACATCGATTACAGCAGGGCGAAGCACGATTAAATAATTTTTTTCTGCCAAAGTAACGTGCGCTCTGAGGATCGACCCAGATCTCTGACACGTCAGGTGCTATCATAGAGAAAAAAAAAAACAAACTAACAGAAAAGTAAATCAGGAATGTTAAGTCTACCTTTAATAAAAGGCTGGTTGGAAAAGAAAAAGCAAGCAGAGTAAAAGACCAGTACAGTGAGCCTGAAGCTGATTTAGGTCATTTTCATTTTTATTATATATAAAAGCGAAGACAGCATTTTTAGCAGTAAGACTTCTGGTAGCGAGGGCGGGCTCCGGGTCCAGCAAACTCGTCGGACCAGGAGCGGCGGGAGTCGGCCACCAACAAGGTCCCGCGGTACCGGATCAGGATGTCTTCGATCTCCTTGTTAGAGGTTTCAACCACATCTGGAAACAGACCACAGCAAGTCAGCAAACCGGCTCTAACCAGGGAGCCCCACCTCCTGACTGTCAAACCAGGGAGGCCCATCTCCTGACTGTCAAACCAGGGAGGCCCACATTGACAAAGTTCTCCTAGGCGGCAAGATTCTTCTTTTAAATGGTGCATATGACATGTTGATTCAGTGAAATTGTAGCTGTGTGCAACAGACTCCCTCTGAATGCGTGCATTACTGGAAAGTACACAGACTGTCACGCTCTCACGCCGACCTCCCTGACAGTCCGTCTTTATTTTGACACCGAATAAAGAAAACAACAGATGCAATCAAAAGTCTCGTTAGCGTTATATCTGTATTACTTACGTGAACACATCTTACACATCCATGATACTTTGCGCGTAGCAAATAACGTTAGGTAGCTAGCTACTAAGTGTTATGCATAACAGTGGCTAACAACAAGACTAACGTGGTCATAAAATTTTTCCCGACCGCGAAGAACGCCTTACTCGTTTATATTTTGAATAGATGTGGCTACTGGCTAAATCGATGGTCGTTTCCGTGGCAGCACTGTGGACACAAGCAATGTCGGAAGGGAATTTTGTTTTGACTAAGTAGTTAACCAAAAACTCCAACGACAGCTAAGGCTGATTTATATCGCCGGTTAATAAAGCATGTTACAATGTTGTAGGTAGAGAATTAACAGCAGATGAAGCACACAGCATTACCCAACGTCAGACAGATAGTTAATGTTAGCGACCTTGTACAACGGAGGCTAGTATTTGACGTTAATTAGGATGAGCTAGTCAGTCAGTTAATAGTTGTTTTCTTACCTTGGTAGTTGCGAATATGGGACATGGCATATAATTAATAGCCTTTCTCCAATTTGCCGGTTGAGTCTTTAGTCGTTGTGAAAATCCTACGAACGCGAGTGATGTTTATCTTTGGGAGCTCCTGTTGACAGCGGGTGTAGAAGGTCGCTATTGCTAAACCGAAAACAACCGAGCAGTTCGAATTAGGGGAAGGAAGCGATTGTGCAAGTAGCCTGTTTACCGGAGCTAGACTGGAGCTATGAGGCTAAGGGCACGTCATCCTTGATCATCCTTGATAGCTTTGCCAAGCAAGCATTGTAATCGGTGGCACGGTGGCGCAGTGGGTAGCGCTGTGGCCTCACAGTAAGAAGGTCGTGTTATCGAATCTCGGCTCTGTGCGGAGTTTGCATGTTCTCCCCGTGTCCATCTGGGTTTCCTCCGGGTGCTCCGGTTTCCCCAATCCCAAAGACATGCAGACAGGTTAATCGGAGATACTAAATCGGCCACGGTTGCGAGTTAGAGGCAGGAATACACTTTGTGTGTATTCCTGCCCCTCGCTCACAACAAGCTGGGGTAGTCCCCCCCCCAGCCATCTTGCTGAGGAGTAGATAAGGTACGGTCGTTGTAATTTGAAATAGATCCGTAATAGACATAGTCCGTGTTTATTGTGTATCTATGAGGTGTTTTTGCCGTACTTCCCAGCAAACACGAGACATGCAGACGATATGTTTATTGCGTGGGTTGGTCTAGGACCATATTTAGGAGATTTTTTGGTCACATGCAAGACATTACATTAGGGGGCCAGGACAGACAGGAAATGTGTTCAGGAAGGACAGGTGTGAGGAGGGGCAGGTGACAGGTGTCCTGAGGCGACCGGCTGGCATGTAGGGTTTGAAGATGTTGCGGAGGTCCCTTGACCGCGGGAGCGAGCAGGGGATTGACGTGGGAGTGTCTGGGGAGGTCGAAGACCAGACGAGCTGCGGCATTGCGAACGAGTCACAAGGGTCTGATGGCAGATGCCGGTAGTCCAGCCGGACAGGTGCGGGAAATGGACATTTGATGAATGATGAATTTGCGATTATTAAAGAAATGAAGTTGAAATGAAAGTGAGTTTTGATTGAATGCAGTGTGAAAGTGTTTATTTGTAAATAAGGGGATATTTGGCTAGTGATCTATCAACCCTGCTAAATTTTTGGTAAAACTAGCAGGGACTGGAAAGTGCTTTGTTATGCTTTGAGTTGTGTTTTTCACAGGATTAAAATGTATTGAGAATATAGCCTTGCTGGGAAACAAACCCCGTACTCCAGCGTGCCAAGCTCTACCACTGAGCCACCAATGCGGTATGATGTGAAGTGCATTTTAAAGGAGTAACATGGTGATTTTCACACTTTCCTGGTTTTATGTGCTGTTTGCACAAGAGGCATTGAAGAAACACAATGAGTAAAGTATTAAATATGTCCGTTCTGTATTTTTGGAGGAATATGCATTTTAAATTTATCCTATTTTCAACCGTTTGAGAAAGTTGTCAACTTGGTGTGTCACGAACACAGTAACCACTCCCCTTTCCACACCCTGTAAACCCATGGATAACTGGAGACCCATAGTTTGCGCTGCTGGTTTACAGGCAAGGCAATGTAAATATTTGACTAACGTTAGGTTGACTTAAATTAGAGTGCCTTTTAAGGACTATTAGATTATTTCCGGTTATATTCATTTAGCTAGCTAGGTAGTTTGCTTTCATAAGGCAACGTTATGGATAATGTTAGCTAGGTAGTTTGCTTTTATGAGGACGTTATAGTTGTGCTTTTATCTTAACTTGGCTAGCTAGATAACAAAAATTATAATTGGTGTGGAGGAAAAGCCCTTCTTAGGTTCGGTGGGTGAGTTGGTGATGCAAGAATAAAGACTAGAAATGATTTCTTGTAATGACCTTTTTATTCTGTTCAATCAATAATCCTTTTCATGTACGTAGGCTTAAGGGAGGTCTCTAGTACCATAAAGATACATAGAGAGCTTCTTTGCATTATGTTTTACATCTTTTTTTATACAAGCAGATATCCTCCTACCCTGATGTATCTTCCCTTTAAAATAACCAATCCCAGCCTAGGTCAAACTTATGTTTCATCAGTTAGTTTACCAATAACTATTATATAATTTTCCATTTTAATCTATAACAAATATTTCACTGCACACACTTACAGAGGACTGTATATGCATAACTTGAATAACAAGTATTTGTCCTCATGGTTAACAATTGTTCCATCTTCCAGTTCCAAAGTACATGCACTTTACATGCATTCACTACATGCTGTAATCCAACTGAACTATTGACTCATATACACACCACCATGTTCTAACAAATTATGTTTATATCATTACCATTACCGTGATTACTTTATATTCTATTAAAATGAATGAATAAATGAAAATCAATCTATACATTTACTAGATATAGCAAATCAGTTCTCTCTAGGTCAGTATCCTTTCTCTTCTCTTACAACTCAAAGGTGTTCTGCACAAGACTGTTTCCCAACAGAAGTTACTTACAAAATTCCACTGAGTAAATGTTTATAATTTTCCCTCGTGCAACTAGGGTTGAAAGATTCTCTAGATAGTATGCATCAGTGTACAAGGAGACCACTGTCTTTCCTTAGTTACAAGTTCTTACATAACACAGAATACATATTGTTCTTCAGAGATCATCCCATAATCACATACATTTAAATATATTCTTTATCAGTACAATCTTTAATAAGAAATGTAAAAACATTAAAAGAATGAAGAAAAACCATACTTCCACATTGGATATAAGTCAACGTCCTTACCTTGGCTATCTATCGATACTTGATATACTACTAAGCTAGCCAGCTTGTGAAAAGTCTCCCAAAAAGAGCGTGTATCATGGAGGTAGCTATGGTAACAGGGCATGGTCTGTCAAACATAGCTAACTGACAGTTGTCATTACCATGCCCAGATGGTTTGGGTGAACTATTATAGTGGGAAATTTAGGCTTAGAAAAATCTGTTTTTAAAGTACATTGAAATGACCGAATAAAAAAAAAAATGATGCACATTTGTTTTGTTGTTGCCTAAGGACAACTGGGAAGTGTCACGTTCAACCACCATGTTACTCCTTTAAGAGCAGTTGAGAGTAATGACTGACAATGAGACGAAACGGATGAAAGGCGTTGCCTGTGCTGTGAAAAGCCCCACCTTGTCAAATGGCTGTAATGTTCTGTGCAAGGATCCAAACGCAGACCAGGGAAATCCAAAAAATGCTGTCTTTATTCAGTCCAAAGTTCAAAGCCAGGTAATCAGAGATAGGACGGTACAAAATGGAGTTTCCAAAAGAATAGTGGTAAACGGGCAAAAAATCAAAAACCAGGAGATCAGATAGGCCAAGGTACAAAGGAACAGGCAAAAGAGAAGTCAAAACAAAGTGAAGGTGAAAGCAGAAAGCAATCAAACAAAAGGGGCAGGCAAACTGGAAGTTGTACGGAAAAGGCGTCTCAGGAATCTCGATAAACAAAGGCTTACAAAACATCGGCACAGTGAATACGATCAACGTTCTGACAGGGAGCTGGTGGAAAAGACTGACATTTATACACTGGGTTATACACTGGGGAAGGTAAGAATCAAGGAGGGGTTACGTGAGTGAGGGCGGAGTAACAAACAACATCCAGGTGAAGAACATTAGGATAACTAATTAAATGACAGGGGACTGACAAAACGCAGACTGGAATCACATAGACAACAATGATAACAGACGGCCTGGGTTTAGCAGGTAAAACACGTGCAGAGAGAGAGAGGTGCAGTTGGAGCAAGAGACAGGTGCAGGCAACTGCAGAACTCAGCGTTAGGGCAGACTAGAAAGAAAAGGGGCAGAGCTACAGCGCAGCATGGAAAAGGGGAGAATGGTTAATGTATTAGTAGTGATTTAAACTATCAAAAACCCAAAACTAGTGTTTGTTAATCCATTAGTAATATTAACATGTTAGTATATTTATGAGTTTAGTACTTGACAATCTATAAGTTAGTAAGGATTAATAGAAATGAGTAAAACTAGATATAAGCAGGAAGTAAGTAAAAGGAGACTGGAAAGAAGGGGGGAAACCACGAAAACCCGGAACCACCCGAATAGTGAAATCACGCAAATACAGGGGAGTGAAGCAGCTCAGGGGACACAGAGATGGCACTGGGGAGACAAGTGACCGGGAGAATGAAAATACTGGGACGGAGGATGTGAAAAACAATAAACTTACAGAAATGTAAAATGAACACTAACAGCAAACAGATACCAATACAGACTACAACAATGGCTAAGTGCAGTTTTCAAAGGTTTAAGAATGAGACGTTGGAATCTATAGAAGCTATAATTTTGAGCAGGGTGGATAGATCGCTAGCAAGAAAGAGAAATAAATATGAGTTGCTTGTAGAGCGGCTGCTGACTGGCTGCCTAGCGCTAAGCTTTTAGCCAATTTTGATTGCCTCTAGCCTCAAGCTGCGACACATACACAAGACGAGGGAAGGGACTGGGAAGGGACGAATGTGCCGGCCTGGAGACTAGAGGACAGAGAGAGTTAAGTGCTGAGGAGAGCGAGGAAGACAGAGCTGAAGATGCAGAGTCAGTGGGAAGGTTGGAGAAGGATTCAAGAGGGGGGACTAGAAGCGACACTAGAAGAGAGAGGAGGGAGAGAGGTAGCGGATGTTACGGCAGACCAGGACAGTAGGAGTGGATGGAGGGGAGGGAGGGAGGGGAGTAAGAGGGAGGGAGAAGGAAATGAAGTGGTGGTCAGACTGGTGCAGAGGGGTCACGGTGGGATCGGAGGAGGAGCAATTCCTCAGGATGACCAGGTCTAGGAGGTTGCCAGCCTTGTGTGTTGGTGGGGAGTGCATAAGAGAGAGGTGTAATGAGTGGAGCAGGGGCATGAAGGCTGTGGACCGAGAGGCATCTAGGTGGATGTTGAAGTCTCCCAGGAGGATCAGTGGGGTGCCATCCTCTGGGAAGGAGCTGAGCAGGGAGTTGAGCCCATCAAGGAAGCTTCCCAGGGGCCTTGTAGGATGATAGATAACAACAATACACAAGTTAAGAATGGTATTCAAAGGTAGAGATGGAGAGGTGAGAGAGGGGGAGAACAGAGAATTTCCAGGAGGGAGAGATCAGCAAACCTATGCCCCCACCACGGCCAGACAGGCGGGGGGTGTGAGAGAAGGAGGAGGAGGGAGCTGCAGGGGTTGCAGTGTTGCTTGGTGTGACCTAGGTCTGGGTGAGGGCAAGGAAATGTAGAGAGAGGAGGGATGCGTAGGCTGAAATGAAGTCAGCCTTCTGTGTAGCAGACTGCCAGTTCCATAGCCCTCCTGTGACTGTTGTCACAGGGGGTCAGCGAGGGATAGCAAATGCTGGAGAGGTTCCGTTGCCGTGGGGGGCCCTGCCTGCGGAAGTGCGTTCTGTAGGGGAGAGAACAGGTTGGGATGGGGTTGAGACACATAGCAGAGCAGTGAAGACAGGGAGTAGTGAGAGGAAGGGTGGTGGTAGAAGGATACAGATGCACTAACTGGGAGGGAGTGAGACTACAAGCGCTGGCAATTAGCAAATGAATAGCAGCTGATGACTGAGTAATTACTTACAAGCCAAGTGAAGCTAACTAGCCCCATACAATACCTGCCTAATACAGTTAGAACAAATAACTAATAAAATACTACAAACAGCGAAACTAATGCTGGGCAAACTACAAAACAGGTAGAAGTACAGGTAACAGTCTAATCTAGCTACACTATTTGCAAAAAAACAGATACTTGGCCTGCTTTAGGAGAACTTCTGCAGGTCCCGCACAGCTGAAACCAATTGCATTTTCTAACTAGCGCCAAATTTTTCTAATATAGCACTGCTCCAAGTGAGACTACTTACACCCCCTTAGTGCAGTGCAACTTAACACTGCACTGCAACTCACAGTGGAATTATAACACACAATATTTCACCGCAAGCGAAATGACTTTCCACAGCAAACTTACACGTGCTCTCAGGGCACATATGCAGTGGCACTTTTAGGATCTGGCTAGCTCACTCCCCTCGCTTTCTCTACCCCGGTACTATGGCTCTCAGCTGCTCTTTAACATTTAACATAAACCTCAGGCGATATAGACAAAGACGAACACTCAAATTGAGTACGTCTTTAAAAGCACTTATGTAACAAGTGTTTCAATACTAACACCATTACTAGGATGGATAAAATCAGGTAAGTATGGACCAGATCAGAAGACAACAGATTTGACTTGAGAGAGAGAGGCGGTTTGCACATCAAGAATGAAGCACATGGAAGCAGGATCTGTATTTAAAAGGTAAGAGAATGATTTTTGTAAATTTAAGTTTTCCCTTTTTGGTTCTCTGTACCCTTTGTTTTTATTACAAAGTAGAACGCATTAAACAACAACAGTACACATATATACAAAATGGGAAAAGAAATACAAGTTGGTCCCAAAACCTTTTACTTTGTGTCTGTATTTATATTTTCTCTGGTTCCACTAATCTCTGACTATTTTTCCTATCTTTATACCTTAGCCATACTTTTAGTATTTCTTTAATGTGTTTTGGTTAATCCCTATTATTAGCTATTTGGTTCTAGTATAATTTGTCACTAATTAGCCTTTAGGACTTTTATTTTGGAACCAAAACCCTTATGTAGTACTACTGAAAGTACCTATGTAAAGGAAACTTATTACACTATAACACCAAAACACTTTTCTAAAACATTAACTGCAAATCAGTTTAGTCTGTGTGGTTGTTGGACCACTTGTTGCTGAGTTCCAGTTTGTAGAATTCAAACTCTTGTCCTACCACCATTGTAGAAGGCACAATTGAACTCTTTCCTTCTCTTTAAAATTGCAGGTCGATCACATGGGTGGCTCGCCAGTCCGCACGCTGCTGTAGCTCTCCAGGGAAGGCAAGCAGGGGCGGACGAATCCAGGATCCAGCAGAGCACTTCAAATCCAACAACTAAAAAAACACTTCAAAAAAAAAACAAAAAAAAAAAAACCCGGCCTTGCAACACAAAGCCAAAAGTCTCATCAGTGGTCTGTACATTCAGATTATTAAGACATAGTATACACTGTGAACATCTAAACTGTATAACACTTGTAACCTTCCATTTACTCTGTTAAATAAGCTTGGTGAAAGCCCATATCAATTGTCAATCTGTTCTCAGTCTGTCAGCATATCTAGATTCTGATTAACTGGAAGTAGAATTAGCCACCATTAGCTCACTCAATTCACTACTCATATCTTGCAGTGCTTCCAAACTCACCCACTGACGTTTCCTCGCAGCACTAGCTAGCTAAGTAGCTACGTTAGCATTCTAATAAAAGGTACCACGACATACACTCGTTTTAAGTAACGTTAAACAAAAAGTACGCAGATGTGGCTTCGATATGCGATTACACAGGAGATACACTTTCAGAACACAACGGGAGAATTTTCAGATGCCCTTCTTTTAGCTAACGTTACATCACATTTTCCCCGCTTCAATATATTTTCATCTTGCTATGTGGCGAACTGCCTGGTTCGTCTACCACCACAGTCACAAAGCAGGAAACAGCCCTGCTGTTAGCCCGGCCTACCCCCCACACATCAATTATACACATTTGCCTGTTTAGCCGCGAGTTGCTATAGCTACCCAACTTAGCTAGCTGCTACTACCAGAGCTTTAAATCACACGAAGCTAGCTACTTAGCAACCTTCATTTTCGTATTTTTTTTGTATTACAACTACGTTTAACGTTATCGTTTCTGAACACACGCAAGCTAACTGGTACTACGGCAGTGAAATAAGATAGATAGCCTTAGAATGAGGACTCACCAAGGGAATATGTTCAAAGTTGTTCAAAGTTCGGTTTTCAACGATCTTAATGGCGAATGCAGAAAATTTTCTTTCACGCGGTCGTCGCCCAGGGCGATAGAAGAACGTTGCAAATCTTCGTTATTTCTTTATAAATCTGTTTCCTTTCAAGTTACTGTCACTCCTCACTAAAATATCTGCAACTGTATCCTAAATTCACTTGTAATTCACTTCGAATTCGCTTAATCTGTTCAGAGACATTTTCGCATGTCTGCTGTCCCTCAAGCCATCTTGACCAGAGGAAGTTAGGGCGGGCTTGTCATCTGACTCACCAATCAACAAATTTACAACAAGTATCAACAAGTTATCCGCATTGGTTGTCTAATCCTTCTATCAACTTATCTTTCTGCACATAAAGAAAATGTATTTTTCCTTATTAAAAATCTTTTTCTTTTGTCTCTATTTTGAATGATAATTTACTTATTTACTTGCTACTGGTTATTTACAAGTTTTCTTTGTTTCACTATCTATTCAAGAGCCCAGCTAGGGGCACGTTTCTTTAACCTGCTTTCACCCTCACTAATAATTGTCTACTACTTCTCATGTATTACTTTTGCACCATATCTACCCGCCGTTCACCGAACGTATACACTGCATTATGACGTACCGTCTGCACGTTCACTTATTAACCGGCTACAATATTGCAAAGCCATATGGATTCAACGGGAGCTCTTCTGTGCTTACTAGCCCGTGTTCTTCTTTAATACCACGGACAGGTTTGCTAATGATATTTCACGCATTGCATAGCTATGTCATGGTGCTGCACTAACAAAGTCACAGACCGGTAAACCTCCGGTTGAAGGATCGAATCCCGCCTCGCCCTCAGGCAGATAATGTCCACTTTTACACTAACGTTTTCTTACGCTTTTATATTTGCTTTACCAAAACTCACTCACGGCCACCCATATGCATTTCACGACGGGAAATGTATTCATTTTATTAAGAAGTTACACCAGTTGATCACTCTGCCATTTCTACTAACTAAATTTTTCACTTGGCTACCCTACAAAACCTTCTTATCAGCAAACGCCACGTTTCTAGATTCATGTTACCTCGCCCTGTTTTCTATCTAGCCACATACAAACAATGACTACGTATGTACGTTCTGCAACTCCCCATTAAAACATTACATTTAAAATCATGACTCACTCATAAGTATAACTACTAGTATTGAACATGAGAAAAGCATAACAGTGCAATAGATTTCAGACGTTACTTAACCCTCCACTTTAACGACTGGTGACTTACACCGACTATTATATATAGCATTCCATAAGGAAACTAGAGGCATCAATTGTAAAGCGCTTTGGATAAAAGCGCTATATAAATGCAGTCCATTTTACCATTTAGCTCGCTCATAGTCACTTTATTTACTCCGCACTATTCTGTGATAATGTCAACCTTCACCTACATGCCCATAGTGCTAAAACATATTGTTTCAACGACGCAATTTCATCATTTCGTCCTAATTTCTCTCACACTGTTGTTATTTTGTCATATGCAAAGCCTGCTGGGACATACGCGTCTGCTCTCATTCTCCACTATCAAGTTTTCCGGTTCTAGCTTAGCAAAACAGCGAAGAGGATTCCTACCTGCAGATAAGCCTATCAAAATGCCTTATAAACCTTACGAACATTAAAAGTGCATCTCCACGAAATAACAGACAACGGAACAAGACAGCAGGATACACAAGTTGCGACTTAGACAGCTGTAATTCTACGGGCTTGGTGATTCTTTTCTCTATCAAGGCTCGTTGGATGGCCGTCAAATCCGTGAGTAGGCCTACATACACTGGCCATATTTCACCAGCGTTTCTGTTGCGTTTACACTTGAGCCAGCGCACGCTGTGTCACAGACACTGTTTGTATACATAAGATGTATTTCAAAGCAATGTTACCCAATATTTCCTCAAATATTTTAAATCACTTGGCCCTGTGTTTTGTAACAACGTCACTCACTAGAACAGAATAGCAGGTGAAGTGAGGGTAACGGTTTGGTGCTTCGGTGCTAGCCAGCAAGCTAACAGAGACACCTATTCATGCTACAGTTGTTATACATAAGTGCGTTTGAACATGATTATTTACAAGACTAGTCTACAAAATCCCAGAGGCTATTTACAGTTAAGCAGCGCTATGTACATGCGAACAGTTTGGCTATTTACAACAATAATATACATTTTATACAACCACCCCCAGATTGCTTTGCAGCCCCGCTAGCTAGCTAGCTGGCTTAGTCTTTGTCAGGACCGCCACGATATTATTTGTGACTGTGTGGCTATGCTAACTACAAATATTGCACTTTGGTTAGCAGCGACTCTAGCTATATGTGGAACGTTTGTGGAACATATTGTTAATGTAGATTTCTATCTTTCAATACAAGTGGGAACAAGCTGTAGCGATCCATCGATCTATAGTGTATTTCAGGCATTTGGCTCACGATCGCTGTGTTAATATGGATTCTGTACAATAGAAAAGACGTGCCATTTCATACCATGCTGTACATGGCCATACGTTGTTCATATGGGAACGATTCATTTATAAGCGGTCCTCTGCTGCCACCCTGTGGAATTTTTTACGAAGTGCAGGTACGCTGGCTTATTAGGCTGTAGACGGGCAAATGGTCATCACATGGGAACGATTCATTTATAAGCGGTCCTCTGCTGCCGCCCTGTGGAATTTTTTACGAAGTGCAGGTACGCTGGCTTATTAGGCTGTAGACGGGCAAATGGTCATCACATGGGAACGATTCATTTATAAGCGGTCCTCTGCTGCCACCCTGTGGAATTTTTTACGAAGTGCAGGCACGCTGGCTTATTAC
Source organism: Anguilla pacifica (assembly GCA_039654925.1). Taxonomy (NCBI): domain Eukaryota; kingdom Metazoa; phylum Chordata; class Actinopteri; order Anguilliformes; family Anguillidae; genus Anguilla; species Anguilla pacifica. The sequence goes on from CM077302.1 coordinate 18,960,018, forward strand.
ACTGCAGACGGGCAAATGGTCATGATATGGGAACAATTCATTTTTAAGTAGCCCTCTGCTGCCGTCCTGTGGAATGTTTGATGAACTGCATGTATGCTGGGTCAGGGTTAGGGTTAGGGTTAGGGTTAGGGTAGGGTTAGGGTTAGGGTTAGGTTAGGGTTAGGGTTAGGGTTAGGGTTAGGGTTAGGGTAGGGTTAGGGTTAGGGTTGGGGTTGGGGTTGGGGTTGGGGTTGGGGTTGGGGTTGGGGTTAGGGTTAGGGTTAGGGTTAGGGTTAGGGTTAGGGTTGGGTTGGGTTGGGGTTGGGGTTGGGGTTAGGGTTAGGGTTAGGGTTAGGGTTAGGGTTAGGGTTAGGGTTAGGGTTAGGGTTAGGGTTAGGGTTAGGGTTAGGGTTAGGGTTAGGGTTAGGGTTAGGGTTAGGGTTAGGGTTAGGGTTAGGGTTAGGGTTAGGGTTAGGGTTAGGGTTAGGGTTAGGGTTAGGGTTAGGGTTAGGGTTAGGGTTAGGGTTAGGGTTAGGGTTAGGGTTAGGGTTAGGGTTAGGGTTAGGGTTAGGGTTAGGGTTAGGGTTAGGGTTAGGGTTAGGGTTAGGGTTAGGGTTAGGGTTAGGGTTAGGGTTAGGGTTAGGGTTAGGGTTAGGGTTAGGGTTAGGGTTAGGGTTAGGGTTAGGGTTAGGGTTAGGGTTAGGGTTAGGGTTAGGGTTAGGGTTAGGGTTAGGGTTAGGGTTAGGGTTAGGGTTAGGGTTAGGGTTAGGGTTAGGGTTAGGGTTAGGGTTAGGGTTAGGGTTAGGGTTAGGGTTAGGGTTAGGGTTAGGGTTAGGGTTAGGGTTAGGGTTAGGGTTAGGGTTAGGGTTAGGGTTAGGGTTAGGGTTAGGGTTAGGGTTAGGGTTAGGGTTAGGGTTAGGGTTAGGGTTAGGGTTAGGGTTAGGGTTAGGGTTAGGGTTAGGGTTAGGGTTAGGGTTAGGGTTAGGGTTAGGGTTAGGGTTAGGGTTAGGGTTAGGGTTAGGGTTAGGGTTAGGGTTAGGGTTAGGGTTAGGGTTAGGGTTAGGGTTAGGGTTAGGGTTAGGGTTAGGGTTAGGGTTAGGGTTAGGGTTAGGGTTAGGGTTAGGGTTAGGGTTAGGGTTAGGGTTAGGGTTAGGGTTAGGGTTAGGGTTAGGGTTAGGGTTAGGGTTAGGGTTAGGGTTAGGGTTAGGGTTAGGGTTAGGGTTAGGGTTAGGGTTAGGGTTAGGGTTAGGGTTAGGGTTAGGGTTAGGGTTAGGGTTAGGGTTAGGGTTAGGGTTAGGGTTAGGGTTAGGGTTAGGGTTAGGGTTAGGGTTAGGGTTAGGGTTAGGGTTAGGGTTAGGGTTAGGGTTAGGGTTAGGGTTAGGGTTAGGGTTAGGGTTAGGGTTAGGGTTAGGGTTAGGGTTAGGGTTAGGGTTAGGGTTAGGGTTAGGGTTAGGGTTAGGGTTAGGGTTAGGGTTAGGGTTAGGGTTAGGGTTAGGGTTAGGGTTAGGGTTAGGGTTAGGGTTAGGGTTAGGGTTAGGGTTAGGGTTAGGGTTAGGGTTAGGGTTAGGGTTAGGGTTAGGGTTAGGGTTAGGGTTAGGGTTAGGGTTAGGGTTAGGGTTAGGGTTAGGGTTAGGGTTAGGGTTAGGGTTAGGGTTAGGGTTAGGGTTAGGGTTAGGGTTAGGGTTAGGGTTAGGGTTAGGGTTAGGGTTAGGGTTAGGGTTAGGGTTAGGGTTAGGGTTAGGGTTAGGGTTAGGGTTAGGGTTAGGGTTAGGGTTAGGGTTAGGGTTAGGGTTAGGGTTAGGGTTAGGGTTAGGGTTAGGGTTAGGGTTAGGGTTAGGGTTAGGGTTAGGGTTAGGGTTAGGGTTAGGGTTAGGGTTAGGGTTAGGGTTAGGGTTAGGGTTAGGGTTAGGGTTAGGGTTAGGGTTAGGGTTAGGGTTAGGGTTAGGGTTAGGGTTAGGGTTAGGGTTAGGGTTAGGGTTAGGGTTAGGGTTAGGGTTAGGGTTAGGGTTAGGGTTAGGGTTAGGGTTAGGGTTAGGGTTAGGGTTAGGGTTAGGGTTAGGGTTAGGGTTAGGGTTAGGGTTAGGGTTAGGGTTAGGGTTAGGGTTAGGTTAGGGTTAGGGTTAGGGTTAGGGTTAGGGTTAGGGTTAGGGTTAGGGTTAGGGTTAGGGTTAGGGTTAGGGTTAGGGTTAGGGTTAGGGTTAGGGTTAGGGTTAGGGTTAGGGTTAGGGTTAGGGTTAGGGTTAGGGTTAGGGTTAGGGTTAGGGTTAGGGTTAGGGTTAGGGTTAGGGTTAGGGTTAGGGTTAGGGTTAGGGTTAGGGTTAGGGTTAGGGTTAGGGTTAGGGTTAGGGTTAGGGTTAGGGTTAGGGTTAGGGTTAGGGTTAGGGTTAGGGTTAGGGTTAGGGTTAGGGTTAGGGTTAGGGTTAGGGTTAGGGTTAGGGTTAGGGTTAGGGTTAGGGTTAGGGTTAGGGTTAGGGTTAGGGTTAGGGTTAGGGTTAGGGTTAGGGTTAGGGTTAGGGTTAGGGTTAGGGTTAGGGTTAGGGTTAGGGTTAGGGTTAGGGTTAGGGTTAGGGTTAGGGTTAGGGTTAGGGTTAGGGTTAGGGTTAGGGTTAGGGTTAGGGTTAGGGTTAGGGTTAGGGTTAGGGTTAGGGTTAGGGTTAGGGTTAGGGTTAGGGTTAGGGTTAGGGTTAGGGTTAGGGTTAGGGTTAGGGTTAGGGTTAGGGTTAGGGTTAGGGTTAGGGTTAGGGTTAGGGTTAGGGTTAGGGTTAGGGTTAGGGTTAGGGTTAGGGTTAGGGTTAGGGTTAGGGTTAGGGTTAGGGTTAGGGTTAGGGTTAGGGTTAGGGTTAGGGTTAGGGTTAGGGTTAGGGTTAGGGTTAGGGTTAGGGTTAGGGTTAGGGTTAGGGTTAGGGTTAGGGTTAGGGTTAGGGTTAGGGTTAGGGTTAGGGTTAGGGTTAGGGTTAGGGTTAGGGTTAGGGTTAGGGTTAGGGTTAGGGTTAGGGTTAGGGTTAGGGTTAGGGTTAGGGTTAGGGTTAGGGTTAGGGTTAGGGTTAGGGTTAGGGTTAGGGTTAGGGTTAGGGTTAGGGTTAGGGTTAGGGTTAGGGTTAGGGTTAGGGTTAGGGTTAGGGTTAGGGTTAGGGTTAGGGTTAGGGTTAGGGTTAGGGTTAGGGTTAGGGTTAGGGTTAGGGTTAGGGTTAGGGTTAGGGTTAGGGTTAGGGTTAGGGTTAGGGTTAGGGTTAGGGTTAGGGTTAGGGTTAGGGTTAGGGTTAGGGTTAGGGTTAGGGTTAGGGTTAGGGTTAGGGTTAGGGTTAGGGTTAGGGTTAGGGTTAGGGTTAGGGTTAGGGTTAGGGTTAGGGTTAGGGTTAGGGTTAGGGTTAGGGTTAGGGTTAGGGTTAGGGTTAGGGTTAGGGTTAGGGTTAGGGTTAGGGTTAGGGTTAGGGTTAGGGTTAGGGTTAGGGTTAGGGTTAGGGTTAGGGTTAGGGTTAGGGTTAGGGTTAGGGTTAGGGTTAGGGTTAGGGTTAGGGTTAGGGTTAGGGTTAGGGTTAGGGTTAGGGTTAGGGTTAGGGTTAGGGTTAGGGTTAGGGTTAGGGTTAGGGTTAGGGTTAGGGTTAGGGTTAGGGTTAGGGTTAGGGTTAGGGTTAGGGTTAGGGTTAGGGTTAGGGTTAGGGTTAGGGTTAGGGTTAGGGTTAGGGTTAGGGTTAGGGTTAGGGTTAGGGTTAGGGTTAGGGTTAGGGTTAGGGTTAGGGTTAGGGTTAGGGTTAGGGTTAGGGTTAGGGTTAGGGTTAGGGTTAGGGTTAGGGTTAGGGTTAGGGTTAGGGTTAGGGTTAGGGTTAGGGTTAGGGTTAGGGTTAGGGTTAGGGTTAGGGTTAGGGTTAGGGTTAGGGTTAGGGTTAGGGTTAGGGTTAGGGTTAGGGTTAGGGTTAGGGTTAGGGTTAGGGTTAGGGTTAGGGTTAGGGTTAGGGTTAGGGTTAGGGTTAGGGTTAGGGTTAGGGTTAGGGTTAGGGTTAGGGTTAGGGTTAGGGTTAGGGTTAGGGTTAGGGTTAGGGTTAGGGTTAGGGTTAGGGTTAGGGTTAGGGTTAGGGTTAGGGTTAGGGTTAGGGTTAGGGTTAGGGTTAGGGTTAGGGTTAGGGTTAGGGTTAGGGTTAGGGTTAGGGTTAGGGTTAGGGTTAGGGTTAGGGTTAGGGTTAGGGTTAGGGTTAGGGTTAGGGTTAGGGTTAGGGTTAGGGTTAGGGTTAGGGTTAGGGTTAGGGTTAGGGTTAGGGTTAGGGTTAGGGTTAGGGTTAGGGTTAGGGTTAGGGTTAGGGTTAGGGTTAGGGTTAGGGTTAGGGTTAGGGTTAGGGTTAGGGTTAGGGTTAGGGTTAGGGTTAGGGTTAGGGTTAGGGTTAGGGTTAGGGTTAGGGTTAGGGTTAGGGTTAGGGTTAGGGTTAGGGTTAGGGTTAGGGTTAGGGTTAGGGTTAGGGTTAGGGTTAGGGTTAGGGTTAGGGTTAGGGTTAGGGTTAGGGTTAGGGTTAGGGTTAGGGTTAGGGTTAGGGTTAGGGTTAGGGTTAGGGTTAGGGTTAGGGTTAGGGTTAGGGTTAGGGTTAGGGTTAGGGTTAGGGTTAGGGTTAGGGTTAGGGTTAGGGTTAGGGTTAGGGTTAGGGTTAGGGTTAGGGTTAGGGTTAGGGTTAGGGTTAGGGTTAGGGTTAGGGTTAGGGTTAGGGTTAGGGTTAGGGTTAGGGTTAGGGTTAGGGTTAGGGTTAGGGTTAGGGTTAGGGTTAGGGTTAGGGTTAGGGTTAGGGTTAGGGTTAGGGTTAGGGTTAGGGTTAGGGTTAGGGTTAGGGTTAGGGTTAGGGTTAGGGTTAGGGTTAGGGTTAGGGTTAGGGTTAGGGTTAGGGTTAGGGTTAGGGTTAGGGTTAGGGTTAGGGTTAGGGTTAGGGTTAGGGTTAGGGTTAGGGTTAGGGTTAGGGTTAGGGTTAGGGTTAGGGTTAGGGTTAGGGTTAGGGTTAGGGTTAGGGTTAGGGTTAGGGTTAGGGTTAGGGTTAGGGTTAGGGTTAGGGTTAGGGTTAGGGTTAGGGTTAGGGTTAGGGTTAGGGTTAGGGTTAGGGTTAGGGTTAGGGTTAGGGTTAGGGTTAGGGTTAGGGTTAGGGTTAGGGTTAGGGTTAGGGTTAGGGTTAGGGTTAGGGTTAGGGTTAGGGTTAGGGTTAGGGTTAGGGTTAGGGTTAGGGTTAGGGTTAGGGTTAGGGTTAGGGTTAGGGTTAGGGTTAGGGTTAGGGTTAGGGTTAGGGTTAGGGTTAGGGTTAGGGTTAGGGTTAGGGTTAGGGTTAGGGTTAGGGTTAGGGTTAGGGTTAGGGTTAGGGTTAGGGTTAGGGTTAGGGTTAGGGTTAGGGTTAGGGTTAGGGTTAGGGTTAGGGTTAGGGTTAGGGTTAGGGTTAGGGTTAGGGTTAGGGTTAGGGTTAGGGTTAGGGTTAGGGTTAGGGTTAGGGTTAGGGTTAGGGTTAGGGTTAGGGTTAGGGTTAGGGTTAGGGTTAGGGTTAGGGTTAGGGTTAGGGTTAGGGTTAGGGTTAGGGTTAGGGTTAGGGTTAGGGTTAGGGTTAGGGTTAGGGTTAGGGTTAGGGTTAGGGTTAGGGTTAGGGTTAGGGTTAGGGTTAGGGTTAGGGTTAGGGTTAGGGTTAGGGTTAGGGTTAGGGTTAGGGTTAGGGTTAGGGTTAGGGTTAGGGTTAGGGTTAGGGTTAGGGTTAGGGTTAGGGTTAGGGTTAGGGTTAGGGTTAGGGTTAGGGTTAGGGTTAGGGTTAGGGTTAGGGTTAGGGTTAGGGTTAGGGTTAGGGTTAGGGTTAGGGTTAGGGTTAGGGTTAGGGTTAGGGTTAGGGTTAGGGTTAGGGTTAGGGTTAGGGTTAGGGTTAGGGTTAGGGTTAGGGTTAGGGTTAGGGTTAGGGTTAGGGTTAGGGTTAGGGTTAGGGTTAGGGTTAGGGTTAGGGTTAGGGTTAGGGTTAGGGTTAGGGTTAGGGTTAGGGTTAGGGTTAGGGTTAGGGTTAGGGTTAGGGTTAGGGTTAGGGTTAGGGTTAGGGTTAGGGTTAGGGTTAGGGTTAGGGTTAGGGTTAGGGTTAGGGTTAGGGTTAGGGTTAGGGTTAGGGTTAGGGTTAGGGTTAGGGTTAGGGTTAGGGTTAGGGTTAGGGTTAGGGTTAGGGTTAGGGTTAGGGTTAGGGTTAGGGTTAGGGTTAGGGTTAGGGTTAGGGTTAGGGTTAGGGTTAGGGTTAGGGTTAGGGTTAGGGTTAGGGTTAGGGTTAGGGTTAGGGTTAGGGTTAGGGTTAGGGTTAGGGTTAGGGTTAGGGTTAGGGTTAGGGTTAGGGTTAGGGTTAGGGTTAGGGTTAGGGTTAGGGTTAGGGTTAGGGTTAGGGTTAGGGTTAGGGTTAGGGTTAGGGTTAGGGTTAGGGTTAGGGTTAGGGTTAGGGTTAGGGTTAGGGTTAGGGTTAGGGTTAGGGTTAGGTTAGGGTTAGGGTTAGGGTTAGGGTTAGGGTTAGGGTTAGGGTTAGGGTTAGGGTTAGGGTTAGGGTTAGGTTAGGGTTAGGGTTAGGGTTAGGGTTAGGGTTAGGGTTAGGGTTAGGGTTAGGGTTAGGGTTAGGGTTAGGGTTAGGGTTAGGGTTAGGGTTAGGGTTAGGGTTAGGGTTAGGGTTAGGGTTAGGGTTAGGGTTAGGGTTAGGGTTAGGGTTAGGGTTAGGGTTAGGGTTAGGGTTAGGGTTAGGGTTAGGGTTAGGGTTAGGGTTAGGGTTAGGGTTAGGGTTAGGGTTAGGGTTAGGGTTAGGGTTAGGTTAGGGTTAGGGTTAGGGTTAGGGTTAGGGTTAGGGTTAGGGTTAGGGTTAGGGTTAGGGTTAGGGTTAGGGTTAGGGTTAGGGTTAGGGTTAGGGTTAGGGTTAGGGTTAGGGTTAGGGTTAGGGTTAGGGTTAGGGTTAGGGTTAGGGTTAGGGTTAGGGTTAGGGTTAGGGTTAGGGTTAGGGTTAGGGTTAGGGTTAGGGTTAGGGTTAGGGTTAGGGTTAGGGTTAGGGTTAGGGTTAGGGTTAGGGTTAGGGTTAGGGTTAGGGTTAGGGTTAGGGTTAGGGTTAGGGTTAGGTTAGGGTTAGGGTTAGGGTTAGGGTTAGGGTTAGGGTTAGGGTTAGGGTTAGGGTTAGGGTTAGGGTTAGGGTTAGGGTTAGGGTTAGGGTTAGGGTTAGGGTTAGGGTTAGGGTTAGGGTTAGGGTTAGGGTTAGGGTTAGGGTTAGGGTTAGGGTTAGGGTTAGGGTTAGGGTTAGGGTTAGGGTTAGGGTTAGGGTTAGGGTTAGGGTTAGGGTTAGGGTTAGGGTTAGGGTTAGGGTTAGGGTTAGGGTTAGGGTTAGGGTTAGGGTTAGGGTTAGGGTTAGGGTTAGGGTTAGGGTTAGGGTAGGGTTAGGGTTAGGGTTAGGGTTAGGGTTAGGGTTAGGGTTAGGGTTAGGGTTAGGGTTAGGGTTAGGGTTAGGGTTAGGGTTAGGGTTAGGGTTAGGGTTAGGGTTAGGGTTAGGGTTAGGGTTAGGGTTAGGGTTAGGGTTAGGGTTAGGGTTAGGGTTAGGGTTAGGGTTAGGGTTAGGGTTAGGGTTAGGGTTAGGGTTAGGGTTAGGGTTAGGGTTAGGGTTAGGGTTAGGGTTAGGGTTAGGGTTAGGGTTAGGGTTAGGGTTAGGGTTAGGGTTAGGGTTAGGGTTAGGGTTAGGGTTAGGGTTAGGGTTAGGGTTAGGGTTAGGGTTAGGGTTAGGGTTAGGGTTAGGGTTAGGGTTAGGGTTAGGGTTAGGGTTAGGGTTAGGGTTAGGGTTAGGGTTAGGGTTAGGGTTAGGGTTAGGGTTAGGGTTAGGGTTAGGGTTAGGGTTAGGGTTAGGGTTAGGGTTAGGGTTAGGGTTAGGGTTAGGGTTAGGGTTAGGGTTAGGGTTAGGGTTAGGGTTAGGGTTAGGGTTAGGGTTAGGGTTAGGGTTAGGTTAGGGTTAGGGTTAGGGTTAGGGTTAGGGTTAGGGTTAGGGT
>JBDGNX010000020.1:0-12500 GCA_039654925.1 Anguilla pacifica
GAAAAATGAGATTTAATCTAGCCAGTAATGGACTATGGAGAACACTCATATTCTGTTTTTATAAACTGCAGTGGATATGTATTGGGGACAGGGCTTGTAAATGCATTTCATTTTCTTTTAAATAATGAAATAAAATTAATTGTGTTTTTGGAATTTTATTCTGCAGTTCCATTTCAGTCTTGAAAGTTGTGCTGCCATTGCTGAATAAAAATAATGCACAATAAGAACAGTGAGTTTCGGGTTTCAGTAGATCTTTATTGTCCCCAGAGGGCAACTTGTGTGCAGCATTAAAATCCACATACATTTGATAACCACACAAAAAATCGACTTGTACATAACATTTTTTAAATCGGATTTCCTCTGCTGTAATGCCATTTTCTGTCCAGCAGAGGGAGGCAAACCCCTGACATTACATTGCATTATTCGGCAGACGTTTTTATCCAAAGTGACGTACAATAAGTGCATAAAGAAGGTCATTGGAACAACTACAAAACACAGATCCAATAAGGCACAATACTCATTTAGTAACAGTTATTCATAGCCATGAACACATTAAGTCCAGTTCACACATTAAACATTACTCTGACCTAACCTCTGCTAAGTAAAACTAGGAGGCATGCCAAGCTACAACATTAAGATAATGATACAAAGTACAGTATAAGTGCGGGATGGCGGTACAGGTAACATGAAATTGGCACAGGAGGTACATGTGTAGCATAAAAGAGGGGAATTTAAGTGATAAAAATGATCCCAGATTCATCCGAATGGCAGGGGTGCAAGTGGCCCTGTTTCCACAGAGCGGAGTGGTCGAGCTGGCGTGTAGGATTGAATCATGTCCTGTAAGTAGCCGGGGGCCGTCCTGTTGGCTGCAGGGTAGGCGAGGATCTGGACTTTGAACCTGGTCCTGGCAGCGACCGGTAGCCAGTGGAGTGAACTCAGCAGAGGAGTGACTTGGGAGAACTTGGGAAGGTTGAAGACGAGTCGGGGAGCAGCATTCTGAATCAGGGGACATATGAAGCCCAGCACCGATGCCTCCGAAGCACTCCCCGAGTCTGCTCAGCTCCTTTAAAACAGAAGGGACCAGTTAAAAGCATTTAAAAAATAAGATAAATTGATAATCAAACCAATGTATGTGAAGTGAGATGCATTACATTACATTACAACCTACAGTACAATCTACATATTAGGCTGTGTAATTTAGTTTTTAGTCACACACTAAACAGAGGTAAACCAGTGAAATGTGTGTGTGCGTCTGCTACCCTGGAAAAGTGAAGACTAATCTCATTCCTTAACATGCAGTTGATTTACAGCAACGTGCACACAAACACCCCGAACATCAGTTTGAAACAATATTCTGATTAAGCATCTGCAGGGTTAAAAAAACAGGATTTATCTAATACCTGGGTTTTACATGGATTCTTTTAATAATCATGTAAGGCCAACTAGTTGTGTCCAAAAATTACTAATTACTTTACACCGCTTTGCGTGATGCTTCAGCTTCTTCTTCTCTTTGTATGATTCTGGCATTTTCAACGCTTGCACACTCATTACTGCCCTCTGCTGGTCGTTAAAAAAAACCTCAACTGATCCTCAGATGCATCCGCGCACATATAGTCCAGTTGCATACAAACAAATCCAACTTTCCTTTCAAATAGTTACTGCTTCCTCTGGTCTGAACTAAGCAAAGTTACAAAAGAAAAATGAAACTCCTAATTCTGAAATAACGTTCAATACTATCTTACTTTCCTGTAGTTTATATTATAATAATTTGTTCAACCGTCGCAGCCATGCCACACCGTCATACCCACCTGGGTGTTTCCCTAACATCTTTAAACATCGATTAAACCACAGTCCCTCAGACTTAATCTTGCTGGTTTACCTGTACTGATTCTTTCCCCCCGCATAAAGATATACAAACAACACCCAGCTCACTGCGTTTGGTGACCTTTCGCATGCGCAGTTTTAAAAGGCCGAAATTTAAAGCCGACTTTACTACGTTTACATGCGCAAACAAATCGAAAATTTGCGAAAAAATATTGGAATTAATTGAATGTTTCTCAGATTTTCACCATACCCGATTAAGATAATAAAAAAGGCGATTACTTACAACATCCTTCACAACAACCGAATTTGTGTTCCTAAACGTAGCCGAGAGCTGTTTTGCCCGTGCTTCAATGGTGATTGATGACAGGTGCGCGGACATTCTGGCACTCTGTTGCAGGTGCGTTTTATGTCCACAAGAGGGAGCCAGCATTTCATCGTTAAGAAAATAATGTCATACAACAGCACTGTACTTTAAAATAATGACAACATTTTGGTAAATTTGGCATGAAGCTTTAATCTCAAACGTTTTACAAGCATGGCAGTTTGCGTTTTCATACCCTGGAGAAGTGGAAACTATTTAATGTTTAAAACACAAGTGCGTCCGATTTTCCAAGCGATGATGTGGATTATAGACTCCATATTAATACAGCTCCAGGTAGACAACTGACTCCAACATTGAAATTTCCTCAGCGAAACATTAAAACTGTCTAGTAAAGATAATGAACTCTCTCACCGATATGTCCTCAGCTAAGATAACCAACTCCCCATTGACACAGCCCAGGGAGAATAATTAACTCCCATACTGATATTTTCTCAGCAATATCATAGTGAAGATAATGAACTCCCACACCAATAGGTCCGCAGTTAAGTGAACTTCACTTTATACAGAGATAATCAACTGCTACTCTGATGCATCCTCAACTAAGACAATCAACACAGCCTATTAACATAGTCCCTGGAAGATAATTTACTCCAACACTGAAATTTCCTCAGGTTAGATATTCAACTCCACATCGAAACAGCCCAGCTAAGATAATCAACCCACCTATTAACTTGATGCCTGCATCCAGACCTGAGCCTGGCAGGGTCCATTAACACAGCCCAAGGAAGATAATCAACTGTCACGTTGTATGATGTTGTATGGCATTTTATCTGCCCCAATGTCCCCCACAGATCCAGAGCAGGTGCCCTCCCTGTAAGGCAAGGTGAGACAAGCGAAGGACGGGAGTCATTGTGCTCATAACTTTAAACACAAAAACTCTAAAAAGTGTTATTTTATTTTTAAAACTGTAAAACACAAAATTATGTTCCTAATATGAAGACAAGGAGATTGTGGCAAAACATATGTACTGTATATGTACAAAACTACTCTGTGAAAGCTTTTGTTTCATTTAATGAATGCTTTTGCGAGGGGGGTTTTCTGATTTGATTCTGATTTGAACAAGTGATTCAAATTGTTATCCTGTGAGACTGTGCATGTATGTGTCTGTGTGTGTGCTGGTGCATATATGTGTGTGTGTGTGTGTGTGTGTGTGTGTGTGCATATAGAAAGAGAGAGAGAGAGAGAGAGAGAGAGAGGAGAGATTGTGTGTGTGAGAGCAGAGACTGTGTGTGTACGTGTGCATATATAAGTGTCTGTGTGTGAGAGAGAGGTGAGACTGTGTGTGTATGAGAGAAAGAGAGAGAGACTGTGTATGTGTGTGGGCATATATATGTGTCTGTGTGCATGTGTGTGAGAGAGACAGGAGAGATTGTGTGTGTGTGTGCGTGTGTGAGAGAGAGAGAGGAGAGACGGCGTGCGTGTATGTGTGTGTATGAGAGAAAGAGAGACTGTGTGTATGTGAGAGAGAGAAAAAAAGACAGGAGAGACTGTGTGTTTGCATATATATGTGTGTGTGCGTGTGGGAGAGAGAGAAGAGACTGTGTGTCTGTGTTGTTCGTGTGCGTGTGAGAGAGAGGAGAGACTGTGTGTCTGTGTTTGTGCGTGTGCAATGCACATGTGTCTGTGTGTGCGTGTATGTGGCAGAGGAGAGTCTTCTGTGTGTATGTGTGTGTGTGTGTGCGTGTGTGTCTGAGTGTGCGTGTTTGAGAGGGAGAGTGAGAAGAGTCTTCTGTGTGTGTGTGTGTGTGTGTGTGTGTGTGAAAGAGAGAGGAGAGACTCTGTGTATGTGTGTGTGTGTGTGTGCAACCATACTCATCAAACAAAACAGTACCCTTTCTGCAGCAGTATGTGGCCTGGACATTGAATGAAAATAACAACAATATATACTCACAATCAGACCAAATTCATAAAATATATAAATATTTCACGTAACAATCCACAAGTCTCTATATCTACAAATGGCACAATTTCACATCCATTCAATCTACATACAGGCACGAAACAGGGCTGTCAGCTGTGACCACTACTGTACGTACAACATACACTGTACGTACAGTACTTATATTTGACCACAGTAATAATAAGACGGTATGAAATCTGGAAAGTCTGGAACATAATGATGGAACAATGCCTGACACGACAGATGCAACATTTAGCCAAATCCGTACATTAACTGTAAGCTGTAGTCACAAAAATATCAGACCAACCAATTAAGCCAAGGAAACCAGCTAGCTATTGCTGCTAACTGAAGTGCATCACTGTAAACATGCCTGCTATCCAATTTATATAAATTAGAGGGACAGCCAGAGAAAGCAAACATGCCTGCCATCATGTTTACTTAGCTAAACTGACAGTGGCTTACAACGAGAATGATTTAAACAAAAAAATCTCTCAAAAGACTTCCATACTTCACGACGTGACCAGAAGCATTAAACATTAGCCACATTAACAGGAGTGGAGTGGCATGGCTGTTTACAACAAACTAGTTCGCTTACGTTAAGTAGCTGGTTGGCTATCTAGTTAATGTTATCTACACAGCTCGCCAGCTTATTCATTTATTGATGCAATGTAAGGACAACATCGGACATCAAAGAGAAGTGTATTTCCAAGTAAAGTTCAAGTTAGCTGGCAACCATTACGCAGTTAACTTTGGTTTGCAACAAAACATGTATTTACCTTTCGGTCGAGCACTGTTGTTGTGCAGCACATGGCCTTTCGAAGTCCAACGTCAGATCCGATTTAGCAATCACAACTACTTATTGACTACAAATCCCATAAGTGCTTTCAAAAATATAAATTATGCGTCACGGTTGGTCAAAACGTAATCAATCGAATAAAGGGGACAATGGTCATTTCTTAGGTTCCCTGTACATTTCATGGACTGGAGCTACATTGCGCTTTCCGCAAAATGTTTACCTCATCATTAAACGTATGAATCTTTTTGTAAAATATCGTTTAATTTAATTTTCAAGAAGCCTTCATTTTATAAATTTATAGAAAAATAGAGCAATACAAGTGGTCCATTTTTCATGACAACAAATAATTGTGCAGAACGTTTGTGTGTATTAATTTAATTAATTAAATAGTAATTCGTTTCAATATATCAACTTACTTATTAAAAGCACGTAACAGCTTAGAAATCCACGGTGGTGATAATAATGGTTGTAATTTATCTCGTAGAACAAAACGTGGACCTCTCCTAGACTTACGTTAACCACAGACCTTATTTTCGGCAAAAAGTTAAATACCTATGGGGAAAATGTAAGTTTAAGTCGGAGCATCTGTATTAAACAACCAGGAATAGCTCATGCAGGAATGCACTGGCTGAATTATTGCAGGGTACAAGTCAATAGATTTGGCTCCCTCTTGTGGAAAAAAAACGCACTCGCAACAGAGTAGCCTCTCATCCGCTCACCTGCCATTAATCACCATTTAAGCGCAGAAAAACAGCTCTCGGCTCCCTTCAAATGCACACTGAAAATCCGAGCTGAACCCGATTAAGGCAATACTGCAAGGAGGGAAAATTCTTCTGTGTACCACTTTTATTATATTCATTATGGTAAAGTATCAATCTGAGAACATTACTGGCTTAAGACGCCAAGATTTTTGCTCAGAATTACTGGCGGACATAGAAGTATTATTTCGCCTTTCTAAAACTGCGCGTGCGAAAGATCACCGGAAGCAGTTAACTAGATGTTGTTTGTATATGTTTGTATATCTTTATGTCGGAAGAAAGGATCAAAACAGTTTAAAAAAAAAAAAAGAAGATTAAGGTTGGGGCACTGTGGGTTAAATCGATGTTTATAGGTGGTAGGAAAACACAGATAGGCTATGTCGGAATGTGGCACGCCTGAGACCGTTGAACATGCTAATATAATATGTAAAAATACAGAAACGAGACGTTATTGAAACGTGCTTCAGAATTAGGACGTTTCTTTCTTCTACAGGGGAGTCCAAACATGCTTGTTGAAATCGTTATGTCACCATTGTATAGCAAAACGCCGATCAAAGCAGCACAGGAAAGAACATGTCTATGCAATACCATAATATGTAGATTGTTTACACATCTTTGATTATGAATTCGTTGTATTGCACTTCCCATTTCTCCAGGTTAGCGAATCAATAGGTGTCACCGTAATCTTGATTTGATTTTGTATTTGTATTATTTATTTATTTATTATGCATGTTTAAAGTGAGCCCAACTTTGTTTGCAGGGAGGTGTACTTTACGGGGGTGTGCATCAGTGGAATTGGTGCAGGGAGCTACAGGTGAAGGGTTGGCTTCCCTCTGCTGGACAAAAAATGGCATTACAGCAGAGCAAGTCGGGTTTAAAAAGTTCTGCACTCCTTCGTTATGATCAAGAATATTTTTTGTATGAAGATTTTTAATGCTGCGCACAATTCTAAATAATAAATATCTGCTGAAATTAAAACTGTTATTATTGTGTATTTTTTATTGAGCAATGACAGCACATCTTTCAAAGATGAATGAAATTGCAGAACATACACTGAGATATCTTTCATTAAAGAAAAAATAAACAGCTTCAAATCACTTGTTCAATACACAAATAACAACAGCACAAGCATTCCTTACATGTAACAAAAGCTTCACAAAGTAGCTTACATACGATAAGCTGTGGGTTTATATTTAGCCACAGTCTCTTCTTCGTGTTTTAGGAACATAATTCTACGTGTTGTACATTTTAAAACACTTTAAAAGAAAGCAAACACATATGAGAGTTTTCAATGAAAGTGTTTGTGTTAAAGCTATAAGCATGATGACTTCTCTTCTCTGGCCTTGCCTGTCTGCTCAAGAGGGAGAGCACCTGCTCTGGATCTGTGACTCAAGGCTGACCTCTTCCTGTTTATGTCTGTATAAACCTTGATGAGCTCTGTGGTGCAGGGAACAGGACCTCGCTCCACAAAGCAGAAGGATGTAAGTTCAATTTCCCTCCCTCTCCTTTCCCCCTACCCTCTGAACCCTGCCCCCTCCTCCCACAGAGACTCCAAAACCATATCAAAGATAATTGTGTCGTGAAAATTGTCGTCTTTGGATGCGGAGTTATTCGGTTAATTCAGAGCTCTTCCCTATTTTTGTCCCTCTGGGCTCATCTTCTTCTATCCAAAAAATCACCACCACACCCATTAATCCCACCGTGGCTTAATGGTAGTGTCTCCACCGCTGGCTACAGCGGTACAGAGTTCGAGCCCAGCTCTCTCCTTTTGACTCTCTTCATCTGTAAGTCTCATCCGATTGATAATGTCTCTGTAGAGCACTGGAAACTAGCGACTGAGAACCCGGACACGATGGTGGTGTTGTGGCATTGACATGGGGTTTGAATGCTGAGGTTGAGGGTTCAAGGCCCGATTCCTCCTCTCCCTTTTCCATTTCTGAGGAGTCAGCTTCTTGATTTCACTGCAAGAAAGACAAGCAAACACGTCAAAGTTGCGGTGGCAGAGAGGAATGGTCCTCGTCTCACAACGCCAAGGTCTGGGGTTCAATCCCCCCTCTCTCCTTTCAGTTTGTGCAGCTTTTGTCCATTGTTCTGTTTAAATGCGCAAAAAAAGGAGCGTTGAATGCGAAGGAGTATGTGGCGTAGGGGGCTGGACCGATCCTCAGGAGGTAGAGGTTGATGGTTCGATTCCCCGAGACCGCACCTGAGCAACGTCGGTGGTCCCCAAGGGCGGGGGAGGTGTGCGTGTGGAGTGTGTGGAGGGGTAGGCAATCTGGCCCCCCGAAATTTCCAAGAATACAACATGGGGGTTATAGTATTTTTTTGCAAATTTCAAAATTTTCTGAAGGTAAAAAAAAAAAAAAAATTTGACTGGGCCCCACTCTCCATTAGTGCATTACTACTGACAGTCCCCCATACTACTACGCAATCAAATGAACTCATTTGATTGCAGAAAGGTAGCAGTATGTAAGACTGGCAGTAGTAATACACTAATATACACCAAATGTGGTGCATAGAAACAAAAACAAACAAAACCAAACTCATGCTTACACAGTGCCTCCATTTGGGGACTTTCTGCTTCTGCAGACAAGCTGGAGAGAAAAAAAGGGGGGAATGTTTGAATTAAAATATAATCAAAATATGTCACATATGAACATACATTATGTAAATGAAAACAGAGGCATTAACAATCTTTGTTAAAAGAGGGTTGGAAAGACTGCATTGGTGGAATTAGTGCAGGGTGCTACAGGTGAATGATTTGTCTCCCTCTGTTGGACAAAAAATGAAATTACAGCAGAGCAAGTATTAGAACCCCACCATAACATGAAAATCTATTTTTTAAAGGCTGACAAATACATGCCAATTTTTTCTGTTACCCACAATTTTCCCTGGGCGGTGAATTTAAGTTCTACTGACTATGGCTGAACACAACATAAAACAGACACACTTGCTCAGTGTCAGTAACTGTTCTGATAAAGAACACGAGCAGATCATTCCACACAGAAATGTCTATGGCTTCCAGGACTCTATTAAGCAGCTCTCCCCAAATGTTTCTCCCCACCTGCCTTCCTGAGAAAAGCTCACATTTCACGCTACATTCTAATTGTCCAAATGGTCACCTGTAGAAGGCCCCACCACCACCACGAGACTCCCCCCCCCCCCCCTCCTAATGGGACAGGGGAGCTGCATGGCCCCCCTCCTCTCCCCAGGCACAGGAGAGCCAGCAGAACTGATGACAGTGAATCCGGGACTGTGTACAAACCACAACACCCTTACGACTGTATCTATTGTACATGTTCCCCCGCACGGATATAAGATGGTGGCCCACAGGCACATAGAATGGCAGTAGAATGGATCATAGTGAAGAGCTCAGTGACTTTTAACATGGCACTGTCATGCCACCTTTCCTTACAAGTCAGTTTGTCAAATTTCTGCCCTGCTAGAGCTGCACTGCTGAACTATAAGTGCTGTTATTGTTGAAGTGGAAACAGAAGCAACAACAGCTCAGCCTTGAAACAGGTAGGACACCGAGGACAGATTTTTACGCGCTACGTGAGCTTTTGAGTGTGTGTGTGTGTCTGTGTGTGAGAGACAGGAGAGACTGTGTGTGTGTATGTGGGTGTATGAGAGAGAGACAGTGTGTGTGTGTGTACATGTACGTGTGCGTGAGAGTGAAAGAAGAAACTGTGTGTGAGAAAGGAATAAAGAGAGAGGAGAGATTGTGCATGTATGTGTGTGTGTGTTGGTTCATATATATTTGTGTGTGTGTGTGTGTGTGCAAGAGAGAGAGGAGAGACTGAGTGTGTGTGTGTGTCAGAGAGGAGAAACAGTGTGTATGTGAGAGAGAGAGAAAAAGAAAGACAGGAGAAATTGTGTGTGTGTTTGCATATATATGTGTGTGTGTGTGTGGGAGAGAGAGAAGAGACTGTGTGTCTGTGTTGTCCGTGTGCGTGTGAGAGAGAGGAGAGACTGTGTCTGTGTTTGTGTGTGTGCAATGCACATGTGTCTGTGTGTGTGTATGTGGCAGAGGAGAGTCTTGTGTGTATGTGTGTGTGCGCGTGTGTGTCTGAGTGTGTGTTTGAGAGGGAGAGTGAGAAGAGTCTTCTGTGTGTGTGTGTGTGTGTGTGCAACCATATTCATCAAACAAAACAGTACCCTTTCTGCAGCAGTATGTGGCCTGGACATTGAATGAAAATAACAACAATATATACTCACAATCAGACCAAGTTAATAAAATATATAAATATTTCATGTAACAATCCACAAGTCTCTATATCTACAAACGGCACAATTTCACATCCATTCAATCTACATCCAGGCACGAAACAGGGCTGTCAGTTGTGACCACTACTGTACGTACAACATACACTATACGTACAGTACTTATATTTGACCACAGTAATAATAAGACGGTATGAAATCTGGAAAGTCTGGAACATAATGATGGAATAATGCCTGACACTACAGATGCAATATTTAGCCAAATCCGTACACTAACTGTAAGCTGTAGCCACAAAAATATCAGACCAATCAATTCAGCCAAGGAAACAAGCTAGCTATTGCTGCTAACTGAAGTGCATCACTGTAAACATGCCTGTTATCCAATTAACATAAATTAGAGGGACAGCCAGAGAAAGCAAACATGCCTGCCATCGTGTTTACTTAGCTAAACTGACAGTGGCTTACAACGAGAATGATTTAAACAAAAAAACTCTCTCAAAAGACTTGCATACTTCACGACGTGACCAGAAGCATTAAACATTAGCCACATTAACAGGAGTGGAGTGGCATGGCTGCTTACAACAAACTAGTTCGCTTACGTTAAGTAGCTGGTTGGCTATCTAGTTAATGTCATCTACACAGCTCGCTAGCTTATTCATTTATTGATGCAATGTAAGGACAACATCGGACATCAAAGAGAAGTGTATTCCCAATTAAAGTTCAAGTTAGCTGGCAACCATTACACAGTTAACTTTGGTTTGCAACAAAACATGTATTTACCTTTCGGTCGAGCACTGTTGTTGTGCAGCACATGGCCTTTCGACAATTGCTTGTTCGGGAAATGAAGTCCAACGTCAGATCCGATTCAGCAATCACAACTACTTATTGACTACAAATCCCATAAGTGCTTTCAAAAATACAAATAATGCGTCACGGTTGGTCTAACCGTAATCCTTTGAATAAAGGGGACAATGGTCATTTCTTAGGTTCTCTGTTCATTTTGTGTGTATTAAACGACTAGGAAAAGCTCATACAGGAATGCACTGGCTGAATTATTGCAGGGTACAAGTCAACAGATTTGGCTCCCTCTTGTGGACAAAAAGCGCACTCGCAACAGAGTAGGCTCTCATCCGCGCACCTGCCATTAATAACCATTCAAGCGCAGAAAAACGCAGATCTCGGCTATACATGCACACTAAAATCAGAGTTGAACCCGATTAAGGCAATACTCCAACTAGGGAAGTTCTTATGTAAACAGCTTTTTAATTATCTTAATTGTGGAAAGGTATAAATCTGAGAAAACATTACTGGATTAATACACCAATTTTAATGCTGTGCCCAATTTTAGGAAACTAAGTTTATGTATTTTGCTTTGTTTTTTGTATTTCAGAATAAAACAACACTTTAGAGTTTTTAATTAAAGTTTTTGCGTTTAAAGCTATTAGCACGATGACTCCATTCTTTATCTTGTGGTGCAGAGGAATGGTCCTTGTTTCACAGGCGAAAGGTCTGGGGTTTAATCCCCGCTTTCCCCTTTCAGTTTGGGCAGCTTTTGTCCGTTGTGCTGTTTAAGTGCGTGAAAAAATGAACAATGCATGCGAAGGACTCTGGCGCAGAAGTTTGGACCGATCCTCAGGAGGTAGAGGTTGGTGGTTCGTTCCCCAAGTGCCGCACCTGAGCAAAGTCAGTGTGAGTGGGAGTGTGTGGTGTGACTGGAGGGGGAGTTGTGTGTGGTCCTTCATCAACAGATCGTGGGGTTATACTACTTCATTGGGAGGATTTTGTGCATTTAATTGTACAGGCCCCACTCCATTAGTGCACTTCTACAGACAGTCGCCCATACAACTACTCAAATGAGTTTTAGTCATTTGACTGCAGAAAGGTAGAACTATGTAAGACTGGCTGTAATAATACACTAATCTACACAAAACGTGGTGCATGGAAACAAAAACAAACAAAATCAAACTCAGTTCGATGCCCACAATACTACCCAGATGAGTACTGTGGGGAAAAAAAAGTGATTTAATGGCGTTAATAATGAAAAAACAAACTTTCAGCAACAATAAGGTACTTTAACAATGTATTGTGTATTTTCTAAACCAGTGGTCTCCAACCCTGGTCCTGGAGAGCTGCAGGGTCTGCTGGTTTTCATAGTGACTCTGTACTTCATGAATCAATTAGAGCAGTTGATTACACAGTTAACTCAACTCACCTGGTGTCTTGGGTCTCAACTGGGTGCTGATTTTAAGGTGAAAACAAAAACCAGCAGACCCTGTAGCTCTCCAGGACCAGGGTTGGAGACCACTGTCCTAAACTGTGCCTCTGTGTATGCGACTATCTGCTAGTGTTTGTAATGTTTAATCTGTTGCAGCCCCTTTTTTTTGTTTTTCTGTTAAGCCCCCCACCAGCTCCTCTTAGGGAGGCGGCAGTCATCATCTTCATCGCCAAGGCCAAACTTCACGGCAGCAGACTGGGCTGAGTGACAGCTCTTCCCCAAAGTTTTCCTCTGGGGTTTCCCCAATCGCCTTCCTGAGAAAGGTCCAGATTCCAACATACACTACATGGCCAAAAGTATGTGGACACCCCTTATAATGAGTGGGCTTGGCTATTAAGCCACAC
>JBDGNX010000020.1:15000-25000 GCA_039654925.1 Anguilla pacifica
TGTGAGGGAGAGGAGAGACTGTGTTAACCTGCTTAAAGTAATGAGCTCTTCAAAATACCAAACAAATGTAGCATTTACAGGTGAAGCAAAATACATACAATTGATTAAAAAAACAAAATAAAAAAGAAGTATAGAACACAGAAGACAGAGAAATAATAAGGATATAACAAGGGAAAACACAAAACTAGGAGAAAGGTATGAGCAAAACTAAGCTATAAGTCAAATTTAAAGGAAATAAGGTGAACCTTTGGAAAAACAAACTGTATAAACTGTATAAATTAGTCATAAATTAGAACATTTGGGTACAGTATTTCACACAAAAAAAACCAATAATAAATCTGATAGCATTGGTATAGCTCAATATATTTTAACAGAGGTGGCTAAGAAGCTAACCCAAGGCTAGGCAGAGTGGCAGTTAAAACTGATGAAAAGTAACCATTTTTGGAGCTGTTGCCACGGCTACCAAACAGACTGCTATGAAGATTCTATACCCTAAACAACTAAATGTAATGAGAAACAACCCTGAAACCCTACATGTGGACTTTGCTGAAAAGGCAAATGAAAAGGTTAAAAACAATTTAATTATTTTTCACAGATAAAACCAAGGCCAGGCACGGTGTCGTATGCAAGCACTACCCTCACATTCAGAAGGGAGGAATTGGAAAGGGGAGCAAAAGTCCACAAAGATGAACATTTGGACAGTGTAGTGCTAAACGTGAACATTTATACCAGTGGTCTCCAACCCTGGTCCTGGAGAGCTAGAGGGTCTGCTGGTTTTCATAGTGACTCTGCACTTCATGAATCAATTAGAGCATTTGATTACAGTTAACTCAGCTCACCTGGTGTCTTGGGTCTCAATTTGGTGCTGATTTTAAGGATAAAACAAAAACCAGCAGGCCCTGTAGCTCTCCAGGACCAGTGTTGGAGACCACTGATCTATACAAACGAGTCCGCTCTCATCCAAAGTGCTAGTGAAGCCAGCCTGGTTGTTTTATAAAGAACGGTGTAGTATAATGGTGGAAGCGCAGTATAATGGGTAAGGAGCTGGTCTTGTAACCTAAAGGTCACAAGTTAACTTCCCAAGTAGAACCAGGTTGTACCCTTTTGCAAGGTACTTAAAGCTGCATTGCTCCAGTATTTATCCAGCTGTATAAATGGATGCAATGTAAAAAAGTTGTGTAAGTCGCTTTGGATAAGAGACTGCTAAATGCCTGTAATGTAATGTAATGTAAAAGCACAGAAGGGTAAATGTCTGCTCATCACACAAGCTGAGGATTCAGACCCAGAGGAAGCCACACCCTGCACTGTACCCACCACTGTACCCAGCATGCCCTGTGCTGTCCCCGCTTCTCCCCGAAATGACGCCCAACACAGAAGGGAGACCCTGGCCCTGCTCCAGATGGAGCTTGCAGAGTTTAGAGAGCTCGCTCTGGCCAGGCTCCCTCTGAGGCACATCTCCATCTGCAGTGACAAGAGCATAACGAACAGCATTACATTACAGCACATGCATTTAGCAGAAACTTCTAGATTTACACAACTTTTAGATAGCATTTACATAGCATCCATTTATACAGCTGATATACTGGAGCAATGCAAGTTAAGTATATTGCTCAAGGGTACAACGGCAGTGT
The DNA here is from genome assembly GCA_039654925.1 of Anguilla pacifica. NCBI lineage: Eukaryota > Metazoa > Chordata > Actinopteri > Anguilliformes > Anguillidae > Anguilla > Anguilla pacifica. The sequence continues at coordinate 16,632 of JBDGNX010000020.1, forward strand.
CCCACCCGGGAATCAAACCTAAGACCTTTAGGTTACAAGACCAGCTCCTTACCCATTATACTGCACTGCTGTCCTTTCTCACGTGGTCATTTCCACACTGCCGCCACTGACCGATGTCCCCCTTCATGTCATCTGGGACATCAACACGGAGATCGCCAGAGGCTGCGATGCGCTTCCCAGCATGCACCTGGCCCGTCGCTCCACCATCGGCCCCTGGCACCTCTACAACGGGCTGCGCCCCCCCCCCCCCCCCCCAGTTCCCCGCAGCCCCCCCAGAGTGCACACCCACCAACACAAGCCCAGCTACGCCGGCCCGGGGCCCTTACAATGGCCCGTGTCCTACCAGCCCTGGCCCCTGTCCCACTCTCACCGGCTCCTGTCCCACTCTCACTGGCCCGTGTCCTACTGGCCCTGGCCCCTCTCCCACTCTCACCGGCCCCTGTCCTACCGCCCCTGGCCCCTGGCCCCTCTCCCACTCTCACCGGCCCCTGTCCTACCACCCCTGGCCCCTGGCCCCTGTCCCACTTGCCCTGGCCCCTGTCCTACCGGCCCTGGCCCCTATCCCACTCGCCCAGGTCCCTGTCCTACCGGCCCTGGCCCCTGTCCCACTCGCCCAGGTCCCTGTCCTACCGGACCTGGCCCCTGTCCCACTCACCCTGGCCCCAGTCCCACTCTCACTGGCCCCTGGCCCCTTGGCACCTGTCCCACTTGCCCTGGCCCCTGTCCCACTCGCCCTGACCCCTGTCCTACCTGCCCGTCCACCTGAGCTAGGTGAGATCACACACCTCCTCAGCGTCCTTTGTGATAGGCTGCTGAACTAATATGAGCTTATGAATACATATCACTTTTAATCAATTTAATCAATTCCAATTTGAATTGAACTATACAAATACTAAATGACAATATCAGCATAATTGATTAAAGTAGTATCTTGTTATCAACAATGCATTTTGTTTCACTGAAAATACAGTCAATGTTGTTTTATGTAAAAAGAGTTCATTCCAAATTAGCCGTAGGAACATACAGGGTCTGTGGTCCTCTGTGTTTGGGCTGAAAAGCACAGGCCCAGAATTCCTCAAAAACATTTCTAACGATGACATTTTGATTTTGGTTGAAACTTGGTGCCGAAAAGATGCCCTCATCCACACTACCCCAGGTTATGATGAAATTACAGTGCCCTCTATAAAATTAAGAACAGTACGCCAAGGCAGAGACTCAGGAGGAATACTGGCGTGGTACAAAGCAGAACTTGCAAACAGAAATATGCCATTTCCAGGCCCAGGGAGATGTGCGAGTGTGGGGATTTTAACACCAGAACAGGGACAGAACCGGACTGTATCGACACACAGGGAAACATTCCTGTGTCCGCTAGGAAAAGAAATAACCCAGACAATATAAGAAATAAGAAGGGTAGAGAGTTAGTGCATCTCTGGCAAGCCACAGTCTGTATATCCTTAATGGCAGGATCAGAGGGGACTCTTTAGGAAGGTTCACTTACTGCTCAGCTCTCGGGAAGAGTGCTGTTGACTAAGCCGTCACTGACATGGACCCCTCCTCCACCAGCGCATTCACTGTCAGGCAACAAACCCCCATTTCAGGCCACAACAAATTCAGGATATTTCTGAAAAGAACTGGAGACTGCAGAAATTAATACACACAGCCCTGTAAGCTGTATAATCTTAACCAATCATACAGATGGGCTGAAACAAGTGCAGATAAAGTCACCAAAGCAAAGAGATAAACTGAATTAATGAACTATTAACAGAAAATGCTCAAGGAAACCTAAGAATATTATCAAATCATAAACATAACTCAGATACACAAAAAATACCCTAAAATAGAAAAAAATAAATGACATACATAAAACATTTAACGATATTGAAGAATCCAGTTCTGGGATTTGTGGAACAATTTAAGCACAGCAAAACAACAAGAATTAGCCACTAGTGATGGAGCTATTTTGGAACAATACTTTGAAAATCTATAATGTGAAATAAGTCAAAAAACACATCATATTGCGATTAAAGAATGGCAAAATAAATTGGAATCAATCGTAAATGACTGTCAAAATCCACTTGATAAACCAATAGAGAGACTGTGAGTGTGAGAGGAGAGGCTTTGTGTCTGTGAGAGAGAGAGAGAGAGAGAGAGAGAGGAGACTGTGTGTGTGTGTATGTGAGAGAAAGAGAGAGAGAAAGGAATGATTGTGTGAGAGAGAGAAGAGACTGTGTCTGTGCATGTGTGTGAGAGAGAGGGGAGACTGTGTATGGGTGTGTGTGTGTGAGAGAAGAGACTGTGTGTGTGTGTCTGTGCATGTGTGTGAGAGAGAGGGGAGACTGTGTGTGGGTGTGTGTGAGAGAAGAGACTGTGTGTGTGTGCAAATGTGTGTGTGTGTGTGTGAGAGAGAGAGGAGAGACTGTGTCTGAGTGTGTGTGTGAGAGAGAGAAAGAGAGAGAGAGAAAGGAAAGATTGTGTGAGAGAGAGAAGAGACTGTCTGTGCATGCATGTGAGAGAGATGAGAGCCTGTGTGTGTGTGTGTGTGTGTGTGTGTGTGAGAGAGAGAAGAGACTGTGTGTGTGTGTGTGTGTGTGGGTGTGTGTGCAAATATGTGTATGCGTATGTGTGAGAGAGAGAGGAGAGACTGTGTGTCTGAGTGTGTGTGTGTGTGTGTGTGAGAGAGAGAGAAAGACAGAGTCAGAGTAAATAAATATTCTTTTAACAATCCACATGTCTCCATATCTACAAACGGCACAATTCACATCCATTCAATCCACATCCGGGCACAAAACAGGGTTGTCCATTGTCACCACTACTACTTAAGCTAGCAGTAGAACCACAAGCCTGCAAAATCAGAATATTACAATATTATCCACCACCAATTCACAAATCAGCAATCAAGAATACAAGCTATCCATGTATACAGATGACATAATATTGTATAAATCCAAGGTTTCAGAATCCAAACCTCTATGTGCTTAGGAATCACAAACAATATAACTGCAAGGGGTATCAGCCTAATGGGGATAATGCAACAGACAGGCCTAATAGCAAAATGGCAACTCTAATCATGCCTCCGTCTTTCTGCTGCCGCGGAATATACACGCACAAGATCGAAAACACGAAAGCAACAGTGAGCTCTCTGCAGCGCTGCTCAGAGGACACGACCCCCGGACCCTGCCGAGTATTGTGACGTCACAATAGACTCAATTAGTTTTTGGATCGATACACGTGTGCCAAGCAACAGAGCTGAACACAGCCCGACCAAAAGCCTTCAATAGAAACGTGAAAGATAAACTAAGTGCGCGTTCAACTGCTTTCAAACCAGCCGACGGCTCCTTGTACAAAAAACCTGATCTTGAGAAAAATTACCAGGGTTGCCAGGCAACAGTACTAACAGAAACTAGAATGCCAGTTAAGTGCACAGGACCCTAGGCAACCGTGGAAAGGCTTAGGAGCTGTTGCCAGTTACCTCTTATGAAACACCTGTTCTGTTCTCCCCACCGTCGAGGACATTTATCACTCCAGTGTGAACGACTCCAGCCATCCAGCCTCTGAGCTGTTTGCCCCCTTGCGGACAGGGAAACGATAGCAGTCTATTAAAGGAGTAACATGGTGACTGAATGTGACACTTGCCAGTTGTCTTTAGGCACAAACAAAACAAATGTGCATAATTTGTTTATTATTCAGTAATTTAAATGTATTTTAAAACGTATTTTTCTAAGCCTAAATTCCCCACTATAAAAGTTCACCCGAACTGTCTGGGCGTGGTAATGAGAACTGTCAGTTAGCTATGATTGACAGACCGTGCCCCGTTACCATACCTACCTCCATGATACGCGCTCATCTTGGGAGACTGAATGCTCACAAGCTAGCTAACTTAGTATATCAAGTATCGATAGCTAAGGACGTTGACTTATATCCAATAATAATTTTTGCTAGCTAGCTAGCCAAGTTAAGATAAAAACACAACTATAACGTCCTTATGAAAGCAAACTAGCTAACGTTATCGATAACATGACATTAGGAAAGCAAACTACAAAGCTAAGCTAACGTTAGCTAGCTAGCTATAAATGAATATAACCAACCAGAGGTAGTCTAATAGTCCTTAAAAGGCACTCTAATAAGTGAACCTCACGTTAGTCACAGACGATACCAGTCTATTAATGCTACCACCAGCCGCCTGCGCCGTAGCTTCTTTCCCACCATGGTGCGTAGTCTCAATAATAATCACTAGTGCCTTTTACTCAGTAGTAGTGGCTGTCACATTGCTTTTTTGCGCATAGAGATTATTCCATTTTTCCACAATACATTTTTTTTAAATTTACCTTATCTAATGCCTGCTTTTTTCTCTTCTGTGTAATGTCTGTATTGTAGATTGTTTTTAAAAAATCTCTTTTAAGCTCTACTCACCCCAATTCCAATTCAGTTCCTACAGAATATGGCAGATAAACTTGAGCCAAACTGAACTGATGTCTGATATTAGTGTGATAACTTTTTTCATTAAATAAATGAAATATTTTTTAAAAAATGTGATTCGTCTTTACTCAGTTTGCCTTTGTCTAATATTACATTTTGTCTAAAGATCTGAAAACAATCAGTGTGACAAACATGCAATAACAGAGGAAAACAGGAAGGAGGCAAATACTTTTCACAGAACTGCACATAAACCCATTTCCCCATCTTGAATTACACGTATGCCGACACTAAAACACTTTCACTGGCATTCACCACACGCAGAGGCTATAGAAAGCTCAAACATCCTTCGACCTTTGTATCTTAATAGTTAACTTCATGAAAATAACGAATCAATTTTTTCTCATGCTAGCCAATGGAGCGTTAAATACTAGGGCAGGTAGCAAGAAACAAGATACATTTATGTTGGACTATACTTTGTAAATAGTAACCATACAAGACTTGTACGTGACAAAATACTAAAGTATAAACTAAAGCATTAGCTAACATTTGCGGGGTGGGCAAGTTACATCCATACTCATTAACTGATGGCTATCTAGCTCATGCTATCTACACAGCTAGCTAGCTAGCTAGCTAGCTAGCGTGTCTATTCATCGATGTAAACTTGTAAACGTCGATTTTTCTTGCAAACTAGGTTAAATGTATGGCGATATTCGGGTATCAACACTAAGAGCTGTTCAACACTAAGTTCAAGTTTGTTGGAAGCCATTATTACATTGTTAACGTCGGATTGCTGCAAAATATGTAATTTACCTTCTTCTCAAACGCTGTAGCTGTGGAGAACATTCGCAAGTTTCAAACTTGCGCCACATTTTTCGACAGGGGTTTACTCGGGAAATGAAGTCCAACGTCTGATCCGCTTCAGCATTTGCGTCTAGTTAACTACATATCCCATAAGCGCTTTCAAAAACACAAATCACGTCACGATTAGTCAAACCGTAGGTACTGTAGTATCAGGGAAAACAATTTCGTTTTACGCTTTTTCTTGGGCGTTACGTTTTCCCCGCCATTGCGCTCGTGCTCCTGAGTGGAGTTTTTTTACGGTCTATGACTTCAGGGAGATTTTAACGTCGCTAAGCGTGAATTTGACTAGCTAATGCGCATTCTGGTAACTTTTTCCTCTTACATGTCTATAGAAATACAGAGCAGCACTGGTTTTGGCAACGTTTTAGTTCATAAACCATGGCCACAAGCGTAAATTCTTGGAGTGTTGAAGGCACAGGAACCCATTCGGTCAATGAAATGACATGGAGACAACCGAGTTCCCGCTCTATCCTGGCACGTCAACGTAGTGAGAGCATCCAGTGTTGCCTCCTTCGTTTTACAGTACAGGTAGGCAGGTAAGGAGCGACTCTCAAAAACAGTTTGAATAAAACAAATTCCACTCAAGCAACAGTTACTATCATGATGTTAAAAGTTTAAACTCAGTAAGTATACAAAATCACATCATTCAGTAAAACGATGAAATTAAACGTTAAAACATATATTAACCATTTTTTCCACCAAATCATCTGATGATAATCAAAAGTGATTGAACAATATGAATTTTAATTTTTTTTTTCACTTTTCTAGTATAAAGATGGGGAACTGACTCTATAAAAATGTCGAGATGTTTCCTGAAAAATTATAAATACGTGGTATTCCTTTGTGAAGGAAAACATTATGGCTGTTTCCTCGGTAGATTCGGTCGGGTCTAGTGAATTCCATATATGTTGAATTAAAACACGGCACTGAAAGCACGGATTAGTTCAACCGCTTTAATACAGAGTGTTAGCGCTTTAGTACAGAGTCTGTAGGAACGCAAAGGCAGTATGTGCGGACCGACAGGGGATCCTCGGCATATAGGGAATCTTATTTTTTACACTCATTAACACAAAGATACTTTTTCCCCAGTAACCTTGATATTTTAGTTTGTTAGCATGCCTAAGATAAGACACCGGGCCCTACTGGTCTGCAGCATGAGAGAGAGAAAGTGGGAGAGAGGGGGCCCATCTCCTGTTTATGGAACCGCCCTGAACATTTACAGAATTGCATAGAGTACTTCAAAGCACACGTCATTATCTCATTATCTGCTTGAGATTTATGCATTTTAATAAAGAGAATGTTCTCTTCTCACGCGAAGGTAAGAATATGGGAGTTAGTCATTACACATGAAAACTGTTAAAAGAATACATTTTTAATCATTTATATATTAGGGTATATAATGTAAAACAATTATTTAAACAGCATATTCTTCTACACCTTCTTGCATGGAAATGTATTACTCGTACACACAAAGGTTCTGCACAGTTATTTGTTGCCATGACTAATAGACCACTTTATTTGCTTTATTTTTATATAAATATATATAACGAATGCTTCCTGAAAATTAAAATTAATCATTTTTTTTCATCCGTTCAAAATTATGGGGAAACCGCAATGTAGCTCCAGTACATGAAATGCACTGAGAACGTAAAGAAAATAACAGTGTTTCCCCTTTATTCGAATAAATACGGTTTGACAAACCGTGACGCAATATTTATGTTTTTGAAAGCGCTTATGGGATTTGTAGTCAATAAGTAGTTGTGATTGCTGAATCGGATCTGGCGTTGGACTTCATTTCCCGAAAAAGCCATTGTCGAAACGCCATGCGGTGCCGTCTGAAACTTGTAAATATTTCCACACAACTGCGCGACCGAAAGGTAGGTTTATTTTTTGTCGCACCGAAGTTAATGTATGATGATTGCCAGCTAACTTGAACTTTATTTGGAAATACACTTCGCGTTGACGTCCGATAAGGTCCATACATTTAACCCAACTGGCGAGAAACAGTTTGCATCAATAAATGAACAAGCTAGCGAGCTGTAGATACCATTAACTAGATAGCAAACAAGCTAGCTGACGTAAGCAAACTAGTTTGTTGTTAGCAGGTATGCCACTCCCCTCCTGTTAATGTGGCTAATATTTAATGCTTCTCCTCACGTCGTGAAGTCTGCAAGTCTCTATGACAAAGTTCCGTTATACTCCATCATAAATGTGTCTCGTTTCCAGCCACCTGTTCTATTATTTCAGCATCTGTTGGCTAGCATTAGAAAAAAACAAACATTTCGATTCTTTGTTTTGAGTGAGATTTTATTTTTATTTATTTGTGTTGCTTAAATAATTCTCTCGTTATAAGCCACTGTCAGTTTAGCCAACTAAACCTGGTCGGCATGTTTGCGTTCTCTGACTGTCCCTCAAATTTATATAAATTGTATAGCGGTCGTGTGTACAGTAATCCACTTCTGTTAGCAGCAATAGCTAGTTTGTTGCCTTGGCTGAATTGATTGGTCTGACATTTTTGTTCCTACAGCTTACAGTACACTTACAGATTGGCAGGTAAATTTAATACCTTTAGTGTCAGGCGTTATTCCATCTTAATGTTCCAGACTTTATTATTATTGTGGTCATGCATACAGAAAGTACTGTACGTATAGTGTATGTTGTACGTACAGTAGTGGTGACAACAGACAGCCCCGTTTCATGCCTGGATGTAGATTAAATGGATGTGATATTGTGCCGTTTGTAGATATTGAGACTTGTGGATTGTTATATGAAATGTTTTCCTATTTTATGAATTTAGTCTGGCACAGACACGCACGCACACACACTCACACACAGACACGCAGTCTGTCCTCTCTTTCACACACAAATATATATATGCACACACATACACACACGTATATATATATATATATAGAATCACACATACACACACACAGTCTCTCCTCTCTCTCTCTCACACACACAACCATATTTATATGCACACACACCCCCACATATATATATATATATATTGGCACACACACACACAGTCTCTTCTGTCTCTCTCTCTGTCTCTCACACACACACCTATATATGCACACACACACACACAC
>JBDGNX010000020.1:32500-37500 GCA_039654925.1 Anguilla pacifica
GCCCTTGGGGACCACCGACGTTGCTCAGGTGCGGTCTCGGGGAATCGAACCATCAACCTCTACCTCCTGAGGATCGGTTCAGCCCCCTACGCCACGTAACCCTTCGCATTTATCACTCATTTTTTTGTGCACTTACACAGCACCACGGACAAAAGCTGCGCAAACTGAAAAGGGGAAAGCAGGGATTCGAACCCTGAAGCTCAGCGTTCCGAGCATCGGACAGTACCTTTACGCCACTGTCGTGTTAGCGGTTGTGCGGCTGCAGAAGTAGCCTGATGATGAGACAACCCAAGTATAAGCGAAACAAAGACAAAGGGGGGCTCGAACCCCCAACCTCTGTGTCCGTAGGCAAAGACAATACCATTGCACCACCTTCTCTTCTGTGAATTGGCTGGCTCTTCTGTGGGTAGACAGAGCAGAGGGGGGATTGAACTTGCTGCCTTGGGCTTCGTGGAACAGGGTACTCTGTCTTGCGCCACAAAGCCCTTCAAGAGTTCCTGGGTGCTCATTAGTGAACTTATTCTCAGACCCATCAGAAATAAACAGGAAGAGCTCAGCTTTGAATCACACAGATCCAATTAGGTGCTCTCCTAAAATGAACTCTAAGAAACTGTGGCAAAATATAAACTGACACCCTAACATATTTTGGCTTCTTTAAATAAAGCTTTTGATTCATTGAAGGAATTCCTTTGCATTTGTGATTTATAATTAGCACAACAGGTGACTGACAAGTCCCATTCAAACAGATGACCTAATTAAAGGTGTAATATTGTTGCATCTTATAGGTGTGCCTGAAAGTGATTGGTTGGTTACATTTTTTATGCCTTTGAATGTTTTCTTTCACAAGGATGAAAAATGAGATTTAATCTAGCCAGTAATGTACTATGGAGAACACTCATATTCTGTTTTTATAAACTGCAGTGGATATGTATTGGGGACAGGGCTTGTAAATGCATTTTATTTTCTTTTAAATAATGAAATAAAATTAATTGTGTTTTGGAATTTTATTCTGCAATTCCGTTTCAGTCTTGAAAGTTGTGCTGCCATTGCTGAATTAAAATAATGCACAATAAGAACAGTGAGTTTCGGTTTCAGTAGATCACACAAGATCTTAGGGCAACTTGTGTGCAGCATTAAAATCCACATACATTTGATAACCATACAAAAAATCGACTTGTACATTAAAAAAATGTTGCAATCGGATTTCCTCTACTGTACTGCCATTTTCTGTCCAGCAGAGGGAGGCAAACTCCTGACATCACATTATTCAGCAGACGTTTTTATCCAAAGTGATGTACAATAAGTGCCTAAAGAAGGTCATTGGAACAACTACAATACACAGATCCAATAAGACACAATACTCAATTTGTAACAGTTATTCATAGACATGAACACATTAAGTCCAGTTCACACATTAAACATTACTCTGACCTAACCTCTGCTAAGTAAAACTAGGAGGCATGACAAGCTGCAACATCAAGATAATGATACAAAGTACAGTGTAAGTGCTGGATGGCGGTACAGGTAACATGAAATTGGCACAGGAGGTACATGTGTAGCATAAAAGAGGGGAATTTAAGTGAAAAAATTATCCCAGATTCATCCGAATGGCAGGGGTGCAAGTGGCCCTGTTTCCACAGAGCGGAGTGGTCGAGCTGGCGTGTAGGATTGAATCGTGTCCTGTAAGTAGCCGGGGGCCGTCCTGTTGGCTGCAGGGTAGGCGAGGATCTGGACTTTGAACCTGGTCCTGGCAGCGACCGGTAGCCAGTGGAGTGAACTCAGCAGAGGAGTGACTTGGGAGAACTTGGGAAGGTTGAAGACGAGTCGGGGAGCAGCATTCTGAATCAGGGGACATGAAGCCCAGCACCGATGCCTCCGAAGCACTCCCCGAGTCTGCTCAGCTCCTTTAAAACAGAAGGGACCAGTTAAAAGCATTTAAAAATAAGATAAATTGATAATCAAACCAATGTATGTGAAGTGAGATGCATAACATTGCATTACAATCTACAGTACAATCTACATATTAGGCTGTGTAATTTAGTTTTTAGTCACACACTAAACAGAGGTAAACCAGTGAAATGTGTGTGCGCATCTGCTACCCTGGAAAAGTGAAGACTAATCTTAATCCTTAACATGCAGGTGATTTACAGCAACGTGCACACAAACACCCCGAAAATCAGTTTTAAACAATATTCTGATTAAGCATCTGCATGGTTAAAAAAAAAAACACGATTTATCTAATACCTGGGTTTTACATGGATTCTTTTAATAATCATGTAAGGCCAATTAGTTGTCCAAAAATTACTAATTACTTTACGCCGCTTTGCGTGACGCTTCAGCTTCTTCTTCCCTTTGTATGATTCTGGCATTTTCAACGCTTCCAGACTCATTACTGCCCTCTGCTGGTCGTTAAAAAACCTCAACTGATCCTCGGATGCGTCCGTGCACATATAGTCCAGTTGCATACAAACAAATCCAATTTTCCTTTCAAATAGTTACTGCTTCTTCTGGTCTGAACTAAGCAAAGTTACAAAAGAAAAAAGAAACTCCTAATTCTGAAATAACGTTCAATACCATCTTACTTTCCTGTAGTTTACATTATAATAATTTGTTCAACCGTCGCAGCCATGCCACACCGTCATACCCACCTGGGTGTTTCCCTACCATCGTTAAACATCGATTAAACCACAGTCCCTCAGACTTAATCTTGCTGGTTCACCTGCACTGATTCTTTCCCCCCGCATAAAGATATACAAACAACACCCAGCTCACTGCGTTTGGTGACCTTTCGCATGCGCAGTTTTAAAAGGCCGAAATTTAAAGCCGACTTTACTACGTTTACATGCGCAAATAAATCGAAAATTTGCACAAAAATATTGGAATTAATTGAATGTTTCTCAGATTTTTTACCATACCCGATTAAGATAATAAAAAAGCGATTACTTACAACTTCCTCCACAACAACCGAATTTGTGTTCCTAAACGTAGGCGAGAGCTGTGTTCTTCCCGTGCTTTAATGGTGATTGATGACAGGTGCGCGGACATTTGGGTACTCTGTTGCAGGTGCGTTTTATGTCCACAAGAGGGAGCCAGCATTCCTACTTTAATACAGACGGCCCCGGTTGAAGACATCGTTCAGAAAATAATTAATGAAATGTCATACAACAGCACTGTACCTTAAAATAATGACAACATTTTGGTAAATTTGGCATGAAGCTTTAATCTCAAACGTTTTACAAGCATGGCAGTTTGCGTTTTCATACCCTGGAGAAGTGGAAACTATTTAATGTTTAAAACACAAGTGCGTCCGATTTTCCAGGCTATGATGTGGGTTATAGACTCCATATTAATACAGCTCCAGGCAGACAACTGACTCCAACATTGAAATTTCCTCAGCGAAACATTAAAACTGTCTAGTAAAGATAAGAACTCTCTCGCCGATATGTCCTCAGCTAAGATAACCAACTCCCCATTGACACAGCCCAGGGAGAATAATTAACTCCCATACTGATATTTTCTCAGCAATATCATAGTGAAGATAATGAACTCCCACACCAATAGGTCCACAGTTAAGTGAACTTCACTTTATACAGAGATAATCAACTGCTACTCTGATGCATCCTCAGCTAAGACAATCAACACAGCCTGTTAGATATTCAACTCCACATCGAAACAGCCCAGCTAAGATAATCAACCCACCTATTAACTAGATGCCTGCATCCAGACCTGAGCCTGGCAGGGTCCATTAACACAGCCCAAGGAAGATAACCAACTGTCACGCTGTATGTTGTTGTATGGCATTTCTTCTGCCCCAATGTCCCCCACAGATCCAGAGCAGGTGCCCTCCCTGTAAGGCAAGGTGAGACAAGAGAAGGACGGGAGTAATTGTGCTCATAACTTTAAACACAAAAACTCTAAAAAGTGTTAGTTTATTTTTAAAACTGTAAAACACAAAATTATGTTCCTAATATGAAGACAAGGAGATTGTGGCAAAACATATGTACTGTATATGTACAAAACTACTCTGTGAAAGCTTTTGTTTCATTTAATGAATGCTTTTGCAAGTGTGATTTCTGATTTGAACAAGTGATTCAAATTGTTATCCTCCTATTGTTATATTCCAGTGGTTCAAAAATTAAATTCCAGCCTCTGAAGTTGGATTGTGCTGTCATTGTTCAATTAAATAACATTAAATAGGAACACTTTTACTTTCATTAGATCTTTATTGTCCCCAGAAGGCAATTCATGTACAGCATTAAAATCCACATACGTTTGACAACCATGGAAAGATTCACGTTACAAGGACAAGGAATAGCTTTAAAGTTAGAATATGTATAAAGGAGTAAAATCAGTACAGAGTACAATTCAGTATGGACACATAATGCATGCTGCTGCCATATATACTGTATTAAAGCCCACAGACATATGTTGTCCAGTTTTAGTTGCAGTTTAGTCGCTGGAGGATGAGCATTATCTTTAGTAAGGTGGGGGCAAAAAAAATACGAACAAAATAAATGACACCACCGCACCTTGCACATCTTCTCTTGCCCTTGCACACCTTAGCTATGTGCCCAAACTCCTGGCAATTGAAATACCTCATTGGTTTTGGGACAAATTCCCTCACATTATACTTAATAAATCCAAAACAACATTAAGGGATCCTGTCTTTGAACTCCTTGCCTCATCCTCCCGTCCCTCACTCTCTGTTTCTCCTAGATTACAGTCATTCTTTTTCTTCCTCTTAGCCATCCGACGCCCAGCTCCCTTCCCCACCTGTTCCCATTCACCCCCATACCCCTCCTCCTCATTCAACTCCATGCCGTTATAGCTGTCTTCATCTACCTCCTTCCCCGCCATGTTACCACAGTCAACGAGAAGCAGCGTGAGAGTCTCGCTACCGGACCTATACAGGCCATCGGCCGACACTCCCACCCTTTACTCCTCACTCGACCGACTACCGATCACCAAATGTAACACTCAGTTTAATCCCGCGAACCAGT